>JAZGTK010015771.1:0-13054 GCA_036877625.1 Ambastaia sidthimunki
TCACCATGGTGGTCACGAGCCAGCAGTTTTCTGTAGCTGAATCATGCCACTCGCTCTCTACGAACTGGCAACCAATACACTGATGAGTAATCAAACAAGACTGTGTTTACAACCCCATGAGCTCTCAGTCTGCCTTTGTTTCTCATACACATACACACACTTGTTCTCTCTCACAATCTATCTCTGCCTGTCTTTCCCCTCTCGTCTGGCTGCCGAGCGCTCGGCTCGTTCACGGCTGATAAGACGAGTTCAGCCGTACGTCAGAGGAGACAAGAGCAGAGAGGAAGAGCGGGACTAAGCTAGTGCAGGGACAGACTCACCGAGGGGATGGAAGTGGAAGAAAAACAGTGCATAGTAGGAAAGAAACAAGGTTAGACAGCTAGCCATTTAGAGGGCCTGATCCAGTAAGGGAGGGGGTGAGGAGGACCGCCCACAGGAAGAGGAAAAAAAGGCTTCAACATGTGTTTCTGTCACATTCTGGACCTGTTAGACTAGACCTGATGGCGAACTGAGGACACCACACGAACACTCTGGAGGTCGTAGTACTCAGATACATGGATGGTTCAGCAAACTGGGAGAGGGACAAGAGGTAGCTGTAGAGAGCTCCAAGGACAAATGTCGTACAGTAGTGTTTCATTTTAATTAAATGATCTCAAGAAGTTCTTAGGGTCAAAACTGCTGAAATTGTTGTCGCTCTGAGGAGGAATACAGGATGCTGAGAGTGCTGGGCAAAATTTAACTTAATGGTTTTTTTTAGCTTTTGAATGTGAAGATACCTTTGGATTTTGCTCAGTAACTGAAGAGAAAATAACATTTTAAAGAACTAGGATGATGGTTTTTTAAATGCACCAAACAAGTTTTTTGGGCCTTTCGTGTTGTGGGACATTAACTTTAGTAAGATAAATGCTCTATCGTTTAGTCTTAAAGTACATCCACTCAAGATTGGGTTAAAGCTTCCAGGATCACAGAAACACCTCAGCCAGACCTTCTGCGTCCACTCACAGTCCTCACCGGTGTGGTGTGGAATGGGGTTAAGGAGATGGTGGTCACACAGTTAGAGCTGGAGCTCTGTTATCAAGGGAAGAAACTCAGAGGTTTCACCTGCAAACTCACTCGCTCGGCTCATGGCTTCCTGCCGGAGAGCTCGTACGTCATCGCGGCCCAAGTCCTGCTGCCGTTCCTGCTGGGCGGTTTGGGAATGGTGGCCGCCGGTATCGTCATGGACGTCGTTCAAGTATGAGCGTTTTACACAAGTGCTGGTTTACCTTTTGAAATTGTTATCAAGTTCTCTTGCAGTTTCTTTTAACTGAGAATTAAGGATGTGCAATATATTGTAAAACTGAATACTTTTAATACTTCAAAAACGTATGAAGAAAGCAGAAAGAATGTGAAACAATGTTGGTTATATAATTTTTAGTTTTTAAATAAATTTATAATTTAAATTGATTTTACAAATTTAAAACATTATCTTATACCGTAGTCGCATTATTTAGCATGTTATTGCATATTATTTCTTTAATATTGTGCAGTTCATCTCAGAACAGAACACCTACAAAGTGTAACTGTGGCAATGATGGTATCAGATGGTAATACTGTGGTATTTTCCAGTAAAGGTCTCTTGTGTTTTGCTCCTGGAGAGAGAGACATGGTTGGCATGGACTGTGTTTTGTGACTGTTAATTGAATTCTCGTGGGGGCGGGTGAGTTAGGAGCGAATGATAAACGGCTCTTGTTTCTAGAAGGCTAAAAGAGAGACAGAAATGGACGAGATCCCAGGATAGAGCTGTGATGTGACACACGGCCCCTCCAGGCAGTCCGGACCACGCGGGTGGTGAAAATACCGGCCCCTGGCTGGCTGGCACCGGTCTCTTATCTGTTGATTTAAACATTATGGTTATTTTTAGATGCTTGAGTGGGGAGTGCTCAACTCGTTCGCTCACACGCACTAAATATGGCCCAACATTAAGCAGCCATTCATTTTGTATGACTCACTCTGATTTTTGTCATAATTTGTGCATTATACGATGAGAGACAATGAGTTTTGCTGATGACCTAGCTACCAGGTTTAGGTTGTAAGATTGTTTCCCTAAAATGTAAGAAAAAAAAATTAAAACAATGTCTAAAAACTGAACATTCTTAGAACTTTCAAAATAACATTTTTAAAGTTATTGCTTGGTTAAAAGAACATTATTGAAACATTTTTTAATTATAACTATAATGTTTTTAATACTTTCCACTTTCTATTTAAGAATAACATGTTGATATATATGATATATAACCTTAAAAAAATGTTCTACTAACATTACTGCAAGAACGTGTTTTGATAACTTTGGCGTTTTAGGATGTTACATGTTAGCTGGAGACTACTTTACCAGAGGAAGAGTTAAACTGATTCATCTGTAATCTTTAAATGTTTTTCAATACATGATGAGTTTAATTTATGGCCAGAACATTCAGCCGTCACTCAGGTTAACAGTGTTGGCTGTGATGGTTTATTAAATTAGCAGTGATCCCAAAATCTGTCAGTCTCTGCTGAAAAATATCTCATAAAGTTCTGCGGCTGTGTTTGTAATAGAATGAAAAGTCAAAGATCAGATTTGCTCCTTGTTCTGGTTAGTATGTGTAGTACAGTATTACACGATAAAATGACATCAGAGAATACAGTACTGAACATTCTGGCTAATGTTAAGAACAAATGTAATAAATGTGAAATTTTGTTTTTACTTACCTTATGTTTTGTAGAGTGTTCCTGTAGCTTAACTTAAGGTAGAGCATTGTGTTAGCAACCTGAAGGTTGTGGGTTCGAGTCCAGGCAACACAAGTCATATGTATAGCTTGAATGCACTGTAAGTTTTGGATAAACGGTACATACATGTAATGTAGTACAATCATTTGTTTTGGACAAAAATACTCAGGTTGGTGCCAAACATTCGTACAAGCTGTTTCTCATTTCTATAGCATCATTTCTATTTTGTGTGTGACTGCTTGTTTACATGTTTCGCTGTTAATTGTTCATTTAACCTCAGTGCAGTAGAGGTTGTGTAAGTGGTTTGTGTAACTGTTGTGTGTGTTTCAGCACTGGGATGTGTTTAAAGTGATCACTGAAGTTTTCATTCTGGTTCCTGCTCTGGTGGGGCTGAAGGGAAACCTGGAGATGACTCTGGCCTCTCGTCTCTCCACCGCTGTATGTAAAATACACCTCAGATAATTTCATGTATGAACACTGTATCTGTATATCACTTGATGTTCATTTCAGGCTGTAACTTTAGTATTTAATAGCCTAGAGTGATTAAAGATGCCTCAGTAATTAGATGAAGAAGCTGTAAGATGATTCTCTCACCTCAGGCGAACACCGGCCAAATGGACGACCCCAAACAGCAGTGGCTGATGGTCACCTGTAATCTTGCTCTTATTCAGGTGGGTGTGAGTCACAGACACAGACCACCTGGAGGGGTTTAGCCTAAACGTCATTTAGCGATGGCTCTCTGAGCTGCTTGTGGACGTTCTCACAGGTTCAGGCCACTGTGGTGGGCTTCCTGGCTGCTGTGGCGGCCGTAGCGCTGGGTGCTGTGTCCAGAGGAGGTGTGGAGCTGGACCAGGCAGCTGTGCTGTGTGCTAGCAGCGTCACCACCGCGTTTGTAGCCGCGCTGTCTTTAGGTACATCAGTCTGTGTCACTCAACATCAAAGTGTGAACGCAGTCAGTGTTTCATAGTAAATGTTTTCATGATCAGTAATGATGCATCAGTGATGTTAGAATGAAAAAATAATTTTTGTTTTCATGACTTTCTTTCTTTCTTTTCTGTTCTCTCTCTCTCTCTCTCTCACTCTCTCTCTGTGTGTCTCTCTCTGTGTTTCTTTCTCTCTCTCTGTGTCTCTCTCTCTTCAGGTCTGGTGATGATTGGTGTGATCATTGGCTCCAGGAAGGTCGGCATCAACCCTGATAACGTGGCCACACCGATAGCAGCGAGTCTGGGGGATCTCATCACGCTGTCCCTGCTGGCTGGAGTGAGCAGCACACTCTTCCAGTACAGAGGTGTGACATCATCTGAGCTCATCTTGACTCTTATATAACCCTAGAATGCATAATATCACACAGATGATAGCAAATTAAATTATTTCAATGCAATTATAATATTTAATGAATAGTGATACATATGGGACCTTACATGCTTGGATTTATTAATTTTTGCATTGACTGTATATTACTGTACACTGGTGAGAGTTTATTTCTGCTGATTATTTTGGTGGTATTAGATTTATTCTTGTTTAAAACATGTGCACACTGGAAAGTAGATTGTAAATGTTAAAATGTCACAGATGTTACATCAAGGCATCAGAAGAGGGCAGTAGCAGAACACTACATATAACCGCCTGTTATGCAAATTTAAAATCTTGCATTCATGATTTTCGTGATCATGCACTGAGTGGGATGGAAAACTCCTGTCTCTGGGAAATCACCTGTCACTTATGGAAATTTAGAAAGTTCCAAAGAGGAAGTTGTTACATGCACAATATTCCTGATTGATGCAGAAGAAAAAGTGCTGATGTTGAGTTCCTAACAACCTGTATTTACATAAAAGTACATGCTTGAGTGTAATATGAAACGTGTGTGTGTGTGTGTGTGTGTGTGTGTGTGTAGATGTGTGGTATTTGTCCCCACTGGTCTGTGGATTTTTCCTGCTTTTGATTCCACTGTGGGTGCTCATCGCCAGACGCAGTCCACAGATCAAAGAGGTTCTGCGGTCCGGCTGGCAGCCTGTTATCGTGGCCATGTCCATCAGCAGGTACCAACACACACACATGCATTTACATTTTCATCACAGTTAAATGCAATATTCCGTGTAACAGGTAAACTCCCACAGACATGTTAAAATTGTGATTTCCAGACATAGAACAGTAATTTCCATTAATAAAACCAGCTGAAATGTGTAAATGTTTATTGTTTATACTATTTCCTACTGCGTGTCGTGTGCAAACACAAACACAGCTCTTTCCCAGCTAACAGGAAACATTCTCAGAACATTGGCAAATGTTCTCTAAGAGTTCTCTTAAAGCGATCAAAAAGTTATTGTAGTAATGTTAGTAGTACCTTTTTTACATTATATATCATGTATCAAAAATATTACTCTTGTCAGTGGAACATTTAAAATTGTTACAGAATTAAAAGAAGTTTGAATAATGTTCTTGTAACCAAGCAACAACATTTTATAATGTCTAAAAACTGGATATTTTGAATTTTTCTATGACTTTTAAAGTAACATTTTAACGTTTTTGTTACTTAATGATAAAGTTTAAGAAACATTGGGAAACGTTGCCATTTATAGTTTTATAGGTCTCTGGTTTTAATTTAATTCTCTTTTTATCATTTAAAGTTTCGGTGGTCTTATTCTTGATAAGACTGTGAGTGATCCAAACTTTGAAGGCATGGCGGTCTTCACACCTGTTATAAACGGTGAGTTCCTGTCTGTCAGAACCACTTTCATTTCACATTCATCAGTTATTTTTATACGCACCAATATTCCCCAAAAAGGTCTTTCAGAATAACAGATACACTAAATAATACGTTTAAACGTTTGCTTAATTTAGCCTCGTCCCTCATCTCAGCTCATCTCTCTTTCTCCACGGCCTCATTTACCGCTCAGCTCGTGGATAGAGCAATCAGACCCGACTGCCAAAATAAAACCTGTTTCTTTCCAAATCATCACAATAAATCACGGCACTGGATCAGGTTTTGACTCTCTGTTGTACATGAAAGAACTCAAGTATTTTGATGGGAGTTTAAATAGTTGAAAACTCCAACTGAGGCTGTCAGAGGTCGAATTTGTTTCGGTTTTTCAGGAGATTTGTGATCTTTAGCAGTCTGGTTTAAATTTCCTCTCCCTGGTCCACAGCCACACATGAGCACTAATTATCCGTCCCTTTCAAACAATGACTCCACAAAACAATATGTTGCTGGAAACTACACCCATCCCACTGGGAACAGACTTTGTAGAAACTGTTTAACCTAGTATTGGAGGTAAAGATCTAACCCTGATCTCTGAACACAATCTTCTCTGACCTGGTCTGTAGTTATTCGTCTGGGTCTGGCACACGTCAGATGATTTTTCCAGCTCTATCCTGCTACAAATTACCATTAATGAGGAACACTAGCTGGCTGTGATTCAGAAAGACTAACTTAATACCTCATTAACTGGTTTGATATTCATATGAAGGAATTCTCTCCTGCTGTCATCTGGCAGTTTAGCATTATGAGCTAAATGTGGAAAAACGATTAATTGTGCACATAATACTCAGATGGAGGTAGAATATGGTGAAAAATGTATATTTAACACCGTTTGCATACTTGCTCCGGAGACGCATACCTGTCACATGCATACTTCTGTTTGTTTTTGCAGTGAAATATAAGATTTGTAATGGTGTAATAATTGGAAAGGCCTTCAATTTTTCATCATTATTTTCAGGTGTGGGAGGAAATCTTGTGGCCATCCAAGCCAGCCGGATCTCCACCTACCTTCACTTCTGGAGCGTACCTGGAGTCTTGCCCTATAAGATGAGACAGCACTGGCCCAACCCCTGCGTCACATTTTTCTCCTCAGGTAAGATCACGTCAAAACAGTTTGTGAGACAAATCATTTCACTCCTTCAGATGTTCGAGATAAAGTCAGTCATTGGAATTTTTCTGAACCATTTTGAGAAACTGGTGTCACTTCACTTCAGGTGTGAACTCTAAATCAGCGCGGGTTCTGTTTCTGCTGGTGGTGCCCGGGCACCTGTTATTTCTCTTCGCCATTAACATGCTGCAGGGAGGTCACACTGCCATCACTCCAACATTTATCTGCTGTTACCTGTTCGCTGCTCTGCTTCAGGTGAGTGTTCAGTTTACAGAGTTCAGGTACTTCATGCTAGATGGTTGCAACAGTGTTTTAAGTTCAGTCAACGTGACATTTACATGTAATAGATTTTTACTGTCGTACATTATTGCTAAAAGGGCAAATACCCACATAAACATCTATTTATTGTGTTATGTTTTTAAAACACGTTGAAAATGATGCGGCAGTGTAAATGTATTTATTAAGATTCAAAAACTTATAACCTAAAAATGAATTGTGGATTTTTATGACTTTATATTAAATTATTGCATCCAATAAATCTTTTGCATTATTATAGATGTTTCTTTATGCATTTAAGAAAAAAGTTTCTTGAGTCTTGTGGAGTGACTCAAAGTCAAAAGTTTAAATAGATCCAGATGCATTTATAATAAGTTTCGTCTTGTTTGTCCCTCACAGGTTGGGATCCTTATTTATACAGCTGATCTGATCGTGCGTTTGATGTGGAGGAAAAGTCTGGACCCTGATAACTTTTCCATCCCGTATCTGACCGCACTGGGAGATCTGCTGGGAACTGGTTTTCTCGCCCTGTGTTTCCGTCTGGTCATGTTAGTGGAGGGACTCGGCCTGTAACATCCAAACAGGCCTCAGTTATTTCTGGGGCTCCTGATGCCCAGACTGGCTGCTGGGGAGTGACGTATGGTACGGGGACAAAGTTTGGACACTTTGCTTTTGTGCTATTGAGACGGGTTGACTTGAAGCTAGCAGGAAACATTTCAACATGTTATATGTTATACGATTACACTTGATCTGTAGGTAGTTGGTTCATATGGCTGGATGCTGCTACTGTATATTAAGGTCTAAATTTTGGTGTGGTCATCACTCATGTATCCTCAACGTTTTTGAATGTGCCATGTAAAAAATTAATTTGACGTTTACAAGCTGCAAGACCCAGAAGGATTCTGAAATATCCTGTTGCTGGAGTTATAACCTTTTCAAATGTAACGAAGGATTTTTATTGTTTTTAACTATGAGTGAATCCGGATCTGTTTTAATGTACATGGTAAAGTCTAAACTGTGGTTGGAAGTCATTGGTCACAGTTTCATTAAACACAAGGGCAGGTTTGCTACTCAATATTTCACTACATACAGTCTCACTGGTTTTTTTGCACCTGAATGTTTTTTTTTCTCAAATGAACGTGCTTAACAAACAACAAAACTTCATTAATAAATGTTTCTTTCACTTGAATGAACTGATGATAACAACAAAGATGTGGCAGTTTTATTTATTTCATTTGTAATATCTTCACTTGTTGGCTGTTATAATTATTCACATCATTTCTCTAGAGTTTGTGTTGTGGTCCCTAAAACAAACAAAACATTTATTTAACTGGTTCTCATACCAGACACAATTTGCTTGGTCATATTTGAAACAAATGTAATAAAACATATTTGTTGAAATTTATCCTCTGTTGTCCACTGGAAAAAATACAACTGAAAACACATTTCTTTAGATTTCATACTGACTAGCGTGTGTTAGCATTCACAGATCTGCAGTACATGTGCAAGACCACAAGATTTCCAAACTGATTGTTACACCACAGAGGGCAAAAACTGTTTATTACCCCACTCACAACAGCTCAGCTCATACACTGAATAACTTCTCACAGTTTCAGACATATGAATCAACCAAGACATTCAAAACAAACTCCAATAACACTTTAACAGGACATGTACCTTTCAAATCTACAATTAATTACAAGTTCCCGCCAAGACAATAAAACCTGTTATTAAAATTCTAGATATACAGGATGTGTGAATGAATGCATCACTGACCACTGAATTTATTTGAAATTTAACTTGAAAATTTAATTAAAAGTTAAAAAAAGTTAAAAATTTAATTTGAAAATTTATTTGTATTTCTGAAGGGTCGTTATGCAACGATGCAGCCCAAAGCAACGTCTGTCTGTCGCTCAAATATTAGTCAGACACTGTGTTAATATCAGTCAGATATTATTAACATAAGATTTTTTTAATCAATGTTTTATTTGTAGAAGTTAGTCATTAGTCTTTCCAATAATTGGATAGAAAAAATTCCAAGTAGGAAGTGTGTCATTTTAATGACAGCAAATGAAACTGGAGATGTTTACTGGAGACATTAATATTACCTCAGCCAATAGTGTGAGTTTGTGTGCGGGACTGTTTGTCCAGTGGCAAAGGAAAGAAGTGTTTGAAACTTGTCTGGAAACTTATTTTTTATGTTTGGTGTGACAAACCACACACCACCTTAAATAAACCAGTGTTAATAAACCAGTGTTAATAAACCAAAAGAACATTTCATTCTCACAGAAGTGTTACTGTACTGTCATTGTGTTATTTGCCAACATTTTGAAAACATTTGTATAATTATTGAATACAATTACATTAACACAACATCTAAAAAACATTTCGACACTTTTGTTAATTAATGGAAACAACTAGGCAATGTTTTCCAATCTTAAATTGTATGTTGGGTAATTAGGTCTTGGCGTACTTTTACAAATGAGATACAATCAACTTAATGCACTTAAGGACTTAAATCAGGTGTGTTTGATTAGGGAAACGTCTCAGTTGTGTTCTGTTGAGGTTTCTCCAGTAACAGGGCTGGAAACTGCTGTTACAGTGACTGTACACAGGATTCATGTGTAACTTTCTCTTGAGAAACTTCTATGAGATGGACAAACTCTCACAAACCATAAACTCTCTCTAACAGATACTGGTGCCTCATTACAAACTTCAACCCCTATTAAAGATTCACAAGACGAGTGTTTCTTTGTACCGATGTTTAACCTGCAGTGCCCAGTGGGTTTTTTTGCACCTCGCTCTGCATCCATAACTCAACAAGAGGAGCACTGATGAGGGTCTACCTTTCCCCAGCCACAGCTATGCACTGTTTACTCAGCCTGATGCATGCTAAATAAAGAAGTCACTATATGAGAATATTTATTTCCAGAGGACGTAAACTGACCAATGAAGTCAGGCCAGTGTAGTTCACAACTAAAGGACAAGTCTAAATCCATCTCTTTATTTGATTATTTGATGTTTACTAACTATTCTAGAAAAACAGCAAACGACTTGTTAGCCTTACATTTAGACACTTGGAGACTGCCTTTACAGGTAAATTGTGTCTGAAGATGTTTCTGGTGAACACTTTGGGGTTTTGGTTTGAAATGTTWTCCAGAAAATGCTAAACAGAAAGCTTTGAGATCAGCCACAATACTTTTCTCCAGGAATTTCTTTAATATTAAAATCAAGGCTTTTGTCGGTTCCAAAATCTACAATAAATACACTGTGTAAACAATTCCATAAATACCATTTAGCTGGTGAAGTCTGAAGGAGGTGGAACATTCATGGCATTTGTCTGTTGATGAAGAATCCTGCTTCACTTATCAACATTAAGAAGGACAAAGGCACATACTTGGAACTCAGTTATCAGTTAACAAAGCCAAAGAAATGACAGACAGTATTTTGTGGACTCTCGTGGGACGCAATACCCATGCCAGCAGTCATCTGTTCACAGTGCTGAATTTGGCCCTCAAGAGTCATGATACCACAGTAAAGGCTCATCTACAGCCTTCCTCAACATCTCATTCCAGATCGAGATGGAGTTCAGGACAACATACACTTGCAAGACTCACTCATGTGCAAATGAAAACAGTTTTGGGATCAGATGAAATGTGTTGGGCAAAACCTCAACTCAACTTCAAGTACGCTGGGACAGTGTAGTTAAAAAGTAAGAAGTCCATTCGGTACAGGTTAAAAAGTTTCTTCTGATAAAATGGGCTGATGTTGTCAAAGAACTTGGCAGCCATGTCTTCTGTGGTCCTGGTGCTCTTTGAGGTGGTGGGGAATTTGACCTCCCCATCAGCTCCTGCTAGCTTCAGCACGTAGCGCGAGTCCTGCGCGAGCGTCTCGTATTTGCCCACCACGTCGTAATGGATGAGGCAAGGGTGGCAGAGAGAGTGAACTCTTTCCCAGTGTTCATTAAATGGTTCCTCTCTCTGAGTTTGAGGGTCTACTAAATAATACACAAACTCTTCGAAGGAGACATCATTGCCCTTTTCCAGAGCCTCGGATTGGGGGTCCATGCGATGCCTCCTGATGATTTTGGTTCCGTAGCGCTTGTGGAATGCCGTGTTGTAGCTACGGGTGAACTTGTTGCGGTACGCGGAGACGAGTCTCTCGAAAGGCTCACGCACGAACACAAACTTCAGGTAGGTACGCAGGCGCTTGTTGATCTCGGATGTGGAATACTCAGAGAGCGAACGTAGGTTGCCCGCCACATGAGCCTCGTTGGCCGGAATGGCTAGCGGATTGCGATACCGGCCGTCACCGGTTAGCACCATCATCACCCGTTTCCAGTTGGTGCACGCCACTTTTGGGACATAGCAGTACAGCAACTTGTGTTTATCGTCCACTATGAGGTGGCGGAGGTCCTCCGGGCTGAGTACACGTTTTTTACGGGTGTGGGTTCTGCAGGTTTTCTCCAAGAGTTCCCGTCGGCCCTGTAGGGTGGCCTGTACGGCAGAGTGATCCAGCTGAAAGGTAGAAGGAGAGAATGTAAGATGTGACAGAACCACATGTATTCAAAACTCATCATGACAAGTCTTCCTAAAATGCAATGCTTGTGGTGGAACACTTAGAAAACAGCACGAGACAGGACCTAACAAGCAAAAGATATAAGTCTGAATGTGTATGGCTGTAGTGGCAGTCTGTTTAAAGGGATGGATCTAAAGAGGAAACTTTCCTGACAGAGTTTACGAATGCAAGATGTCTAACAGCTAAAGGCCAGCCTGCTAACGAAATGCTCCAACAGCTAAAAATGTGAAAAAAGTCTTCTGAAGAATCTTCTGAAAGAAAATGTAGGTTTTTCACAACTACAATTAAGAAAACTAAAAAGCAGCAAACAACATATCTGCGTGACATGTTAAGACATTAGCTGTGTTTTGGAGAAGTCCGTGTGAAATCGTGAGACACAGCAGTTTGCTTGAGGGATAAACCACAGATGTTACTCAATGCGGTTTCATATCGAAATGCATTCAACAGAATTTGATGATCTTGTAATGATTCAACAGGAAGAATCTGCTGGAGACTGTTTACAGACCTTCAAAGAAGTTACCGCCAAAAAGTACTTCATTTCCTTTTTAGATTGTGTTTGTATATTTAAAATGCAAATTCTCATGTGAATTCAGGGCAGAATACTGGCAAGATGTTTTTTGTTGTGTAAATTTCCAGCTGGAAAATCTGTAATGTGTTCAGTGATGTTTGTGGTCAGTTGGTTTGTGAGTATCTTGAAATGAAATGAGTATCTATGAAATGTTTAAGGTGTGTGAAGAAAGTCTGCAGGAATGTGGAGGCTGTTATTTTAGTAATTTAACTTCCCCTACAGTTATAAATGTGTCTCCCAGAGGCCGGAGAAATGCACACTGTCTTCTGTTAACCAGGGCTAAACCCCCAAAACCAGCCTCAAACGTCACTGCACTGTAGCTCAGTGATGAAACACATACCTGGTCATTTTCCTGTAGTGTTTGTAGGGGGCTTCTTCTTAATTTCACTGGAAACTCATCCCGACCCAAAACTTGTCCCTCTGATGCTACAAACACCAAAACAGAATAAGAAACGATTAATCCAAAAGGAAAAATAACTTCATTAAACACTGCTTAGACGTCACCATTACTATAGCAAACTATTGTGTTTAACCACATCTCTAACCCCAAATTTAAGAAATCTTACGTAATGTATTCCTGGTAAAGAAATGAATGATGCCTTGAAATTGTGTGACTTGTGTGCTATTGTTTTTCCACAGATGATAAAACAGGCAACAAACGTTCACTTCAGGACTTAAGCCACATCAAGAAACCAAACAAAAAATAATCACAGACATACGGGTGCAAGCTTTTTTGATTAACACTAGTAACCAACAACCTGGCAACCCCCTAGAAAACAGAATTACACATAGCAACACCCTAGCAACCACCAATATCACCCTAGCCTTGTGCCTGTGCGTTTTACATGCTCAACCATCACTTGTATCTTCTAAAGAAAATGTAAAACAGTTTCCTGTGTTTGTGGTCATGAAACTTCTGACCTTGTGTGTTGAGAGCAAAGATCAAAAATGATGCTATAAAAAATAAAACCTTTTAATTCCGACCATATGTGTCCCGCTGGGTTCAGTCTTGCCCACACGG
>JAZGTK010015773.1:2612-13054 GCA_036877625.1 Ambastaia sidthimunki
ATCCATCTGCAGCTCTTTATTGTACACAACGTAATCAGACAGGCAAGGGTCAACACCAGCAAACGGGAATATGGGGAACATCCAAAAGAGTAAACAAAGTCCAAGGGTCGGGGCAGGCAGCAAACAATAGCGTAATCCAAAACGGTAACAAGGGTCACAAAGGCAGGCAGCAAGAAATCCACAAACGGTAAACAGTCCAAGGTAATACACGGTATACACAATCCACAGAAATAACGCTCAGTAATGTTCCCAACGAGTAACAAACAAGACTTCGCAATGAGTGTGTGTGTGTTAAAGGGGTATTTATACAGTTCCTAATGAGATGATGGTCGCCACCTGTGAAGGGCACGGCCCAGGTACGGGGTTCATAGGAATTGTAGTCCTAGTACTTTTGGAATGGCTCCCGCTGGCGTCCGCTAGAGGGAGCCACAGAGCCCGGATTCGTGACATAACTATTGAGTTTTCCAATGATAAGTTTGTGCTGCTTACTGAGGAATAAACGACAGACTTTCCTAACTCCACGGACAACTTATATTTAACTTATATTTTATTATTTTTCTTATTTTTATTTATCCATCTATCGCATTAACAAGCAATATAAGACATGACATGAGAGATGGGGGCGTTGAGAAAGTGAACTTTGTCTGCACATATTTGTAAGGTTTAGCCAGAGATGGTGCTCCTCAACCTTCAAGGTGGACATCGTCTCACTGAGGGGCTGCGCTGTAACTTTTGTCAGTCTTGAGCTTGAGCGCCTTGGCCTTGTTAACTTGCAGGATGGCCATGGCAGCATGCGTTGCCGTGGTCCTAGTCTTAGCCTCATAGCCCTGGATGATAGACATGGGTGACTATTCCAGGTGGCAGCATTTTGCAAACACATTCCACCAGAGGAATCTCCACATATCCTTTGGCAGCCCCCCCATCGAGAATAGTGAGAGTGGGGGAGGCAGGAAAGTGGCTTTGAGCAGAGAAAGGTCCCTTCCATGACTTCTGAACCTCCTCATGCACCTTCGGATAGAAAGTTATCGGGGCGGGACAAGACTAGGATTCCCGTGCGTCTGATCAGTGCATCGACTTCCGAAGTGCCGAAGGTGGTAGCCGGATCCACAGGAGAGCCATGCATGAACCCAGCAGATCCATGACACTGCAGAGGACCGGGAGCTCTGGCAGGGGAGTCTCCACTGTCACTCTAGGGTCTCCCAGAGTGCTAACCAAACCTGCCGTCCTCGGGCATTTAGATGGAGCAGTGAAATGGGTAGCAGCAGAGAGGGCTTTTTCGATCTCCCGAAAAGAGAGAGGGCTGTGACTGCAGTGTGGCGATGGGCATGCTCTCACAATGACAGCATGACCCGACCAGGAATGCCACCTCAGCCGGCTTTAAGCTCAGAAACGTGACGCAGTGATTGTGGCCATCAGACATAATCAGGAAGCGACTACCTCCAGAAACACACAGACAGAAATGTTGTCCGCTGCTCTTTTTAGACAGGCTGTTTAAAGGAAATGCTCTTAGAGGTATGGCGTGGCTCGGCCCACAACTCCTTTGCCCAATGCTCATTGGCTGTTTTCTTTTGGGCCAATGGTCATTGCTGCGTTTTTCTACTACTCAAAGTAATTTGGTATTAGCCTGAAATTTGGTGTTAGCCTATTTCTTAGAGATCAGTGCAAACACAAAGTAAAGGACTGCCACTACCAATAATCTGGTGTGAGGTGTATGATGGCAAATGTATGTTTATTTGCAAACAAAAGGTTGATCTTTCACTTGCTGTTATCTCCCCTTTGATTAAACATATTCATTAAATTTGGCATGTTACCCCAGAATGTCACGTTTTGTAAGAATATATATAAGAAATACAGTATAAGATACATATACATATAAGAAATTACTATATAAGAGTACACTTAATTATGATTATCTTAATTCCTGAGTGCAGATGACATAACGCAAATGACTGCAGCTTCCTATGAATTTATGTGAGATTACGAGAGAGTATGTTGGTTTAATGAAAGTAATAATTTAATATATTTAAAGGACTTATTGTCATGTAAATCCTATATAAAAATATAGAACTATATAAAATATAGAACTGCAGACTATAGGATATAAATTAATTTTAAAGTTTTTTCATGTGACCACAGTTGAGACTTAGAGATGTGTATCCTAAGTTACAGCAATGTGTGACCAAAAACTGACAAAAAAAAAAACATTGATGTCTAATGTGTCTAAACTTTTACATTACACATATCTTTCTAAAAGTCCCATTTTTAATGTTGCAACTGTCATAGCGCCACATACTGCCTGATCGTCACAAAGTTTTGCATGGTTCCTTAGTATCACAAGATACATAAGATCATTTAGTTTTCTTTAGACTTGTTTGCAAGACTGGGTTTTGCGAAAAATTCAAAATAGCAGAAAAACTTTCATGGCAGAAATGAAATGGGAGAAATACATTTTGTCTGTCCTGAGCCAAGTATTCCAACAGTTTACAGCACTTGTTGATCCAACAAATGGTAAAGGAGTTATGAGCACTTTTATTATGAGCACATTTTTGATTGAGGTGTTTAAAAACACCTGCTAAATAACTTTTACATTAGACATTTTGTTAGAACATTCCTATTTTTTATGTTTGCAACTGTCTTAGTGCCACCTTTTGCTCAATTGCCAAAAAATTTTGCATTCTTCTTTAGTGTCATATTTCATTTAGAAAATGGTGGTCAGGCCTCATTTCTGAAACGACCCTATTATAGTTTTCCAAATGCGAAAGTTCAACTTTTATTGATAATTATTGACCTAGAGATGACCTGGGGGTTGAGTGAAAAACCTAGGGCTAGTTGGCAGGACTAGTTTCAGGTCTCTAAGCCTTATGGTTTGGTCTGCACAATCAGTTTAAAAAAAAAATATTAATAACAATCTTATCAAAAGCAATAGGGCACTTCGTGCTTAAACCCCTAATAATAATATTTATAATAGGGATAAAGATCTAGACAATTACAATAGGGTTTCAGCGCTTCATGCTTGAACCCCTAAATGTAACTGCAAACAGCAATTACAATGTCAAGCCCATCAACAACACCAAGGAAAATATTTGTGGATATCTCTAATGAGATTAAAAACAATAAAGAAAACATTAGCAAACCCCATTACAACACAATTAAACTTTTGACCAGTAGGTGGCACTGCCACCAAATTCGGAGACTGTCTTGATGTTGTGACAATGACACCTACAAAGCTTCAAGTCAATACACATTTTGTAAAGACAAAATAAAGACAGCCTGATTTCTATTTTACATGCTTGCAAGTTTTTAAAAAGTAGCAAAAATTCCCATTATCTACATCTCTAGTAGGGGGAACTGTGATGAAACTGTGCATGCACACTCAAGCCTGTAATGACACATACCAAGTTTGTATGAATTTGTGTGAATACACCAAAGCATGGCAAAGATTACAGATATACTGATTATCCTTGATTAGCAAATCGGAGGTCTGGAGTAACAATAACACAAGAGAAATGCCCCATGACTTTTTTAATACCTGCAGATATTGTGTGATCATTTGGGGTGTTACATGGTCTGTTAAGGGTGCAGCTGTGGCAACCGGCCTCTCAAAACAAAATCCCCTAAAAACTCAAATTCAAAAATGACAGTAATGGTGAATGTCAATGTGTGGTTCTGGGAATTCAGATTTTGCTTGAACTCTTGTGTACATCAGATCTCTGCAGGGAAATTCACATTGAGGACCTCGGGAATGTGTTATGATATTGATGCAAACAATAGCTGTGTGATTATGGAGCTAGAATTGTTTTTTTATTATTCAAGCAAAGAAAAAAAAAGACAAACAAAAAATAGTTTTAAAAACAGAAAATCAAGATTTGAAAATAAAAATCAATTGTGTTCTCAATTTTTTTAATTTTATATCTGAAACTTCTGCTTGGAAGTCAAAAAGTTTTGCTTGCTTTTCAGTTTAGTTTTCAGTTTAGTTTGGAGTGGTTGCACTTCAAACTAAACTGAAAATAAAAGCTATGACCTCTTTGCTGAGTCTGAGCAGCTAGCTGGGCAAATGTTGTTTCTGGTCAAAGCCTATTATTTTTGAAGCAAGCGTATGCCCTTATACATAAAAAGATGCAATCGATACTGGGGCATATAGAGGCAAGATGATAAAACTCTCAGGTAGGATCACTGGGATGTTCCCCTTTGCAGCCCAACAAGGTCAAGGTGAGATTTTTTTTGGTGGTCAGGGCAGAGGGCTGTGGCTCTGCAGGCCCGATTAAAAAGACACCAATGGGAAAGGAGTTACTGCATACCCACCCTGTTCCCCATCAAGAGCCTTCTGCCTAATGAGGATTCTATTAGAAGACAAGGGAGCATGTTGGCAGTCAGCATACAAAGATGACTGGGTAACAGTGCCGCCAGTTAGCAAACAGATGTTCTTTCTGCATTAGAGCTGGTTGCAGCTAATGAAGCCTTTACACAATTGTTGTTGTGCTGGGACCCTCCAGAGAACAACAAAGTCTGTGTGGGCTTATATGTGCAGGCATGCATCTCATAACAACATCATTTCTTTCTGAACACATAAAATAGAAAGTGCAATAGATGCTAGCTGCATTGAAAATGTTTTTAGCTTAGGTGGCTTGCCCATGAGCTGCCTACAGTCTTCTCACTGACCGTCTGATGTATGTTGCACACAAAACTAGCAAGAGCTGCTTAAATACAAGTTCCTGAAGCACTAGTTCTGATCTAATTGGCTGGCTTCTATGCCATATGAGTTCTGGCACTCAGGGTACACAAGTTTTTATCAGTCTGCCGTAAAACTAAATGTTTACAAAGCATCAGGCGGCTACAATCAGCATTTTGAAGAAGTAGTCACAGAATTCCAGGTGGCATCAAATATTCACAAGATATTCCGAGTTTTGTACACTAGACATCTATGAGCCAAACTGTATGATTCAACTTTTGTTTCTAAGGTATGTCTGTGAGATACTAATTTGATTAACAAAGTCTACACACTTTTCTGCATGTTTTATGTACAAATGTTTGTGGAGAATACCACACCAATGCTTACATGAATATGCAAGTTTTATTTTATTTATTTTATATTTAAGTTTCATTTATTTTGTATTTTATCTAGCCTGTTGTTTTGGTAGTATTTATTTTAGATTTGCCCACCCCCAAACAACCTCCCTAAATGGTCAGTAAGTCAGTCAGTCTCTTCCTGTGTAAGTGGGTGCTTCTTGTCCAGCATAATTTGTAAAATAGACCATATTCAATGGTTTAAAATCTGGCTCTGTGACATTAGCATTAATGTGACAATGCAGGCTAAAACAAACACACTTATTGGGTTTTGACATAGTGTATTGAGACACAGACGAACAAAGAAAATACCAAATCTACTTTTTGCAAATGTAATTTACTTTTTATTTCCATGGCATAATTGCAAATAGTTTAAAATGTTTTCACTGTGCCAACCACACTGAAACAATATATGTATTTAAAGGAAAGCGTCTGTAAAGATTTCCATTTGGTTCAAATAAGCCGAATGCTAGCTTATTTTACTTCTCTCTCTTTAGCAGGAATGTTACTCCCATTTGAGATTTAATCACGCCTAGACAGAGACTTCTCGTTCTTGCATTTCTCTTCACATATAGAGAAGAGACTTGCATCAGGCTGACTGATGCAGGCATGCCATGAAAGCAACTGCCAGTCGCTGTGCACTCTAGTGGCAATATTCCTAATGCTCCAGATGGTATACACTCACCACATATGAGAGCATATTTCCAGACCACAATTTAGTGTATCATGTTCCCCCGAACACACCCACAGCTCAATAAATGAGATTGTTTATTTTATTTGGGTAGAAAGGAAGAAAAAACTCTTCTGTCCCTGACTTTTCTTTTCTCCAGTGCTAATTATTTTTGTCAGGCTGCAAGACGTTCAGAGGAAACGAGCAGCTCATTGTGCCTATGAATATTTTGAAATCAAAGGCAATAACTGGGTAGGTGAGGGGGTTGAAGAGCTCTTCAAAGACATCAGGACAACAGAAACACGGATGGGTAATTTTAGTAGCACTAGTTTGAAGCAGGCCATATACAGTATATATATATATATATATATATATATATATACATACATACACACACACATATACACACACACACATATACACACATTTATTTTTTTTTAAGCACTTTGCCAGAGGTGACATGAGAGTGGGAGAGTGGGATCTTATCGTCGCTGTCGGACGGAATCCGCATATTTCCAAAATCATAATTTTTCAGGAAATAAAAAAACTGCGTATGTTTTAAGTTATTAAACATTGTATGGTTAAAGTTGATATTATACCTTATATTGCTATCATGTACTGTTGTGTACCAACATTAACACATTAACATTAACAAAAGCATGTTTAATCGGAGATAGGAGATTTAATATTTGGGAGCAGGGAGATAAGATATGATACAAACACAGACGTCGCGTTTATCAAAGTCTGCAGTCGCGTTGAGCCTTTTGACAAGAGACAAGGCTTTAAAAAGCTAATAAGAGCTAATTATTGTGGTTACATACATCTTTCTAAACTATTTTAAACGTTTAAGAGCTGAGTGATGCAATACCAAAATAAAATGATAAGATGACTAGGCGGAAATTAATCTGCACGCAAACTGTTTTTAAAACAGTTTAAAATGTTTTTTAAAACTGTTTGGCATAAAACTGATACACATATTTGAATCATGAATAACCAGTGTTTTGGGGACATTTACCTCAGATAACGTGTTGCTCGACGAGGATTTCTTAATCGTTGCAACTTTTAATCTTGAGAATGAATGAGAAGTAATGCTGCGAGGCTCTCGCGGAGTGAAGAAAAGGTGTCAGAGTCCCTATTTTCAACATTTTCACTGGTTAATCATTTCTAAAATTTGACTGACCGATTTATGAAAAAAAACAACAAGAGTTACGAGGATTCCGCCTAACAGCGACGTTATGCATTTAAAGATAGCTCGTTATTGCTAGCCTCTCTGATATTGCTTGCCCTACCATTAACACTGGAACTGGAAGATCAATTTAAACACGTTTCATAGTGGTAAAATAATATTCCATGCTGTGTGCTTGAATAGCATTTTGGCAAATTTAATATGTAATTATCGTTAGTTTGCATTTTTATTCATTTATATTTAAATATTAAGTCAAGAAAAAAAAGCAAAAATCCCAAGTTGGCATTGCCAATCTTAGTTGATTTATCACAATAGAAAAGATCAAATCAAGTGCATTAAGTGGAATATTGTATACCCACAATAAAATGTTCTCTGGCTGTCTACTGCACATTCTGGCAAATATAGTAGGTTTTCCTGGTATTAAATGCATAATTGTATATTTACACACTGAACACAGTGTACAGAAGCACAAGTAGTTTGGTAGTATGCTATTCCGAAAAGAACCAACCAACAATGGTTCCATCGCCAACTGGTGCTTTTAAAAAAAACGATTCATGGTTGTCACAAAGTGTTTTATAATAAGTCTGTTGTAAGTGACACAGTTCCTGCACACCATGCACTTTTCAGAAAATCCAAAATGGCCGACTTCCTATTGGTAGAGCTAAGGGGTGTCAAAGCAAAAGTTGTTCAGGTCAACAAGAGCGATACACGTAAGTTTAGTACAGGTAAATGCAAATATGCATCATCTTTTTGTGACCCGTTCGAGGGGGCTCTACCAAACAACCAACTGTGCCAAGCCAATGTGCCAACTTTTTCTTGGTCCTAGTGTCCGACGACTCTGATCTGTGTTCCAAGAGATTTTTAGTATGTTAAGGGGCCCAAAAGCCCAGAAACCATTGAAACAAAACAATGAAAAAAATAGTAATCCTAGAAAAAACAATAGTGCCCTTCGCACTTTTAGTCCTTGGGCCCTAATACGCGATCTGAACTGGCCAAATCTGCAGAATTAACATTGCTAACTGCACATACCTCTACTGTCTTAACTAAGCAGAACATTATTTGAGCAGAATTCACAAGGTGCAAGAGAGATGTTAAGCTCACACCGAAGTCCTAGAGCTGTTAAAAACAGAAAGAGAGAGTGTGCAGGGGAGTGATTTCGAAGGCTGATTGGCCCCGGTTCTCAGGCAACAGGAAACAGGAGTTTTATTTCCATCATGTCTGATGTTATCAGATGTAGAGACAAAGAGCTGGTTGACACCAGGGCCGATGCAGAGGAGGCTGGTGGGGGGTGGGGGTTGGATTTGGTACAGGGTGAGGGCAGGGGGGTTGGTGGATAGGGGGTTAGAGCGCTCAGCTGTTATGGTCTTTATGTTAGGCTTCCTGTGCAGGTGGGCGCTGAGGAATGCCAACTCAGATAGCCATGCATCCAACTATAATGGCCGCTTTTCACAAGGGGTTCCAGTCAGAGGCTTGCTCTCAAAGGACCAATAAAAAGAGTGCAGGACTGTGAGTGTGAGAGAGGAAAAGATAGGTAACCTCTCTGAGGAAGAAGGAAACTAGCGCAGTGCAGATTTTGAGCTGAGAGAATTTGCAGTATAATTAAAAAAAGAGGGAGGAACTACACTGAGTAACTGGATGTAATTCTACAACCCACTAAATATTGATTACTTCACAGTATTCACCGCTGCTCCTGGGTGACTGTTGTAATACATTTATGGCAGTGTTCTTGTGGCAAAGTTGCAGAAACAAATTCTACTGTCGCTTCATTGTGTGCCAATAAATAAAGTGACAAACCATGACAGGTTGTGTGTAACGGTCAGACAGGCAGGGGTCAATCAACAGCAAACAACAATGTAAGAGGTAATCCAAAATCGTAGTCGTTAATCAGGCTAGTATGCAAGGCAGGCAGCAAACAATCACAATCCAAGAAACAGTCCAGGCAATACACAGGAAAACTAATACAAGGGAAATCGCTCAGAATTGTCCACCAATGGCAAAACAAGACTTTACAATGAGAATCAGTTCTTAGGGGATATATATATGGTCCTTAATGACTGATGACTCACACCTGTGATGGGCGTGGCCCAGGTAGGGGGCTTATGGGAAATGTAGTTCTCTAATACTCTGGCGACGGTTCCCGCTGGCGGTTATGGGAGGGGACCACAGAGACCGAGTTCGTGACAATCAGACAGTCCAATCCAAAGTCAGTATCTCAATAACATGAAGGATTCCAGAGGTTCAAAAATGTAAAACAAACACCTCTCCACTGTCCAGATCTCCAATTTCCAGATCCTGACCTTGTTAGGGTTTATTTGCTGATAAGGACCAGTTGTTTAATATCCCTTAAGCTTAATTCTAGCTGATATTGTAGCTATATTTGAATATTATTACAGAATTAAATGTATGATGTGCATAATTTTGCCTATTACATAATTCAAAATTGTATTCTATATCATCTTATTCTAGTTTAGTCTAGTCTAGTCATTATGCTGTCCATCAACACATCCAGTAATTGTCATAAATAACCATTTAGTAAATAAATAACCCTAATAATTATTCTAAAGTGGAAAGCCTTGATATAAGTTAGCCCATCAGCCAAGTCATTGTCCAACAAAAATTACATTATCATGACAGCCCAAAATAAAATAGAATGTTATTTTTTCTGCTGTGGAGTTTGATGTTTTTGAGGATAGATAACCTGCCAGCGTTTGTAACAAATTTCCTGTATCTCTCTGCTATGAAAGGTCACTGACATGAAGCAGAGCAAACTAATGCACATAGCCAACAAAAAGCTCCATTTGCTCAGAACAGCTGCACCTTGGGAAACATTTTTACCGGTTCAACGCACCCTACAAGGGCATCATGCACCTGTTTATTAGTAAGGGGGCATAAATGGCAAACGTGATCCTTGCTCACTCAGTTCCCTAGGTGAGATATGATCACAGAAAATACAACAACTTTTTAACAACTGTGTAAGACGCATTAATGTGCTGGACTAAGATAAAAAAGGATGCAAATGATAAATTGTCTCAGTGCTTACCTTATTAAATATTAAATAATGCACTTTTATGTAGTCTTTTTAGCATCTGATAAAAATCAAAACATTTACATAATGTTAATATAATCATTACACACACACACACACACACACACACACGCATGCGCGCGCGCACACGCACACGCACGCCCCCCTACAAAAGAGTCATTGTTTTAAAAGTATTTCAAAAGTGCTTTTAACCAGAGCAAAAAGAGGCCAAAGAGCTCTAGTTTAGTGTCATCAGACCATAAGACACGCTTCCAGTATGAACAATCTTTCTCCAGGTTGTCCTGAGCATACTTAAGTCTGGCTTGAAGGTGTCTTTTCTTTAAAAGTGGAGTTTTCTTGGTCTGCAACCTCGCAGTTCATTCCTGTGCAGAGCTCTAGTGATGGTCTTCTTAGAGACTATGATTCCTGATGTGGTCAAGTCATTCGCCAGTGTCTTGGCAGTTGTTCTGGGGTCTTTAGACACATCTCTCACTAGT
>JAZGTK010015774.1:0-13053 GCA_036877625.1 Ambastaia sidthimunki
TGCAGAAGAACATTTTTGGGTTATTCACACACTTTTCATGTTAACATGTTTCTTAGCTTAAATTTAAAAAGTGAAGTAAACAAACTTTGATGGTAAAGATGGTAAATGCTGTTTGAAACAGCAGTGCATTGCATAAATGCATCATCTCTAACAGGTGCTACTGTACACTTTTAATAGAATGTTCTTAAAAGGTTCTTCATACTGATGAACCATTAGAAGAACCATTTTTGGTTCCCCAAATAAACCATTTTGTCAACGGGTCCTATAAGAACCATTTATTTCTTACCTTTTTGCAGTCTAAAGAACCTTTTTCCACCAAAAAGACCCTTTTGTGAAACTGATGTTAAGTTCTGTTGATGTTAAAGTTTATTTATGGAACCACACAGCCAGAAATAGTTCTTCTATGGCATCGTTTAGCACCTTTAATTTTAAGAGCGCATGTTGTCTTAGATGTTGGCTAAAATAGGGTATTTTTGCTTGCGTATGATACCTGAAGATGTTGCTTATGTTTTACGGTTCAGAGGAGTTTGGAACAGAGCTGTGGTCCAGCTTACTGAACACACACTGTAATCCGTGTGGTAAGTGCTGAGACTGCAGTTTTCCGTAGATGTGGGACTGTGTGGTTACTTCCCAGTTTCTTTGTCCTGGCTCTGAACGTCTCAGTCAGGCATGGCTACATGTAACCTGCCTGCCGCCTCTCGCAGTTTTAACGGTTCAGTGTGTGTGTGACCGACCGCGTAATTTACAGATCGACTGCAGAATGTTTGCTTTAGTCCGCAGTCTGTTCATTGGGCTATTTAACAATGGGTGGCCATTTTGAGGAATGATGGGAAATCACTCCCTCCTGCCAGCACGATTTATTGTCCCCTGGACATTGACACCTGCCCCCTATAAAGCAGATTTTATACACAGCCTCTGTGCTGAACAGATGTCAGTCAGAATAACAGGGTTCAGATATTGTCGTTTTAAGTGTTTGGCTGTGTTTGGGGAATAATATATTAACAGGCTACACGTACCACATAAATAACACATCAAAATACGGACGGTGTGTTTCTGTGAATTGCAAGATAATTCTGCTTACTGACTATAGCTATGAAATTCCCAAAACTCTGATGCATGTAAGAACAAAATAAAAGAGAAGATGTGAGGAACAGCTAACAGGCGGTTAAGAGTTTTTATTGGCTAGCGCTTTTAGCTGCCCTCCTCTGGTTCTTTGTTCTCTCAGATTTCATTGGCTGCGGCTCATCGCTGCTCGGTTGCTTGTAAGAGACCCTCACATTCAATGACCTGTTGGCTAGATTGCAGACAAGTCTGAAATGTATCTGTGATTGTCTGTGATAAATTGAAGTGAGTCTCATGATGTTATAAGAGCAGATGATGATTCCTCTGGGAGTTTCAAAGTAGCTTTTCCAACACTGGTGTGATGAAGGACTGATCACCAATGACTACAGACACTGAATAGACACACACACACACACACACACACACACACACACACTGATTGCCATGGAAGTATTTCTGGATGTGTGTGTGTGTGTGTGTGCGTGTGTGTGCGCATGCGCGCCTTAAGAAATCTAGTTTTGAAGAGTGGGAATTGATTCTTCTTTTCTTTGTAGTGAGCTGTAATAAATACCACATCGGTCAGTTTGCTATAACACACACACACACACACACATATACACACACACACACATACACACACACATACACTTACATTGTTTTCATACCAGGTTAATTTTTATACCAGGTTAGTCATTTTCTATCTTCTAAATGTAATAATGTAACAGATGTGTGTGCAAATTACATCAGGTTTGAGTAAAATGTTGATCATTTATGAGCTGTTTAGTTTTTAATTACAGCAGAATGTTTGGATGGCTGGTGAGTTCACTTTTTTGAGTCTGACTTACTGTATCGAACCAATACAGCCCCCCCTCATCTCTCTTGGTTACCGATCAGCGGTTGCCATGGTTATGAATGGTGAGAGCCGAGAGGTGTAAACCATTGTGGATGCTGTGCTGTTTTTGTGTTTGTGTGTAAGCAGAGAAAGGTTATTCAGCTAATACATTAATCTGTAACCCCCTCTGCGAATGTATTGGGAATGTGTGTGTGTCTGTGTGTGTGTATGTGTGTGTGTCTGTGTGTGTGTGTCTGTGTGTGTGTTGTGTCTGCTAGAATCTCATTTGTGGAAGCCAATTATTGCATTGATCTGAAACCAGTGTATAAATGCGAATTTATTGTGTGTCCTCCCACACGCTTTACAGACGCACCTCACAACTGTTTTACCTAAAGAAAATTAAATCTAATTTTAGGACCATTAAATATTTTTTGCTTTGTGATTTTAGTTTTGACAATTAAACCCATTTTCACCCCAGTTTTATTACTGCAATGTGAGCAAAACTATGATCTATTATTTAAATAGATCTTATTATTTAAATACATCTTTGTAATATTAGCTGAATTTCCATTTTGTTCATGCAGATAGCATTTAGACATCATTAAAGTCATATTTTTTTACTATAGTAAAAAAGCCTTACTTAATTGCCCTAAAAACAGGCTTCATCTTCATGTGTAATGTAATTTCTCTTTATATCTGTTGGATTAAAATTGGCATGTTTTCACAAATGAAGTCTCATATAGAAAAATTACATTACATACTTAACCTGTTCATTTTAACAGTCCAATCTGAATTTTCTCTATTTCTCAGACTTAACTCAAGCAGAGACACTTGTTACTGTCCGAAAAGTCACGCACCCTTCAGTGAGACAACCGCTGGCGAGCTCCGCTGTCCTGCCGTGTGTGTTTACGCTGTCGCCCGCTCTCTCAACGGGCCACGGACCATATATCCACTGGACCCGAGGCTCAGGAGAGCAGGAGAGGACGGTTCTGTCTGCCCGGGACGGGGTGGTGAGGGTACACCAGGCGTACGCGGGGCGGGTCAGTCTGCCCGGCTACTCTGCCAACCAGCTGAACGCGTCGCTGGCGCTATCCGGCCTCCGCTCCAATGACTCCGGGACCTTCCGCTGCCACGTTGCCCTGGGAGACAGTTATGAGCAGGACACAGTGAACTTGGAAATCACAGGTAAGAGCCACAATCAGGTGCTAAGATGAGCAGTTAGGGGGCTGTCATGCTGACCAGAAGATTTAGCCCACAAATGTATATATATATATAAATATATATGTGTGTGTGTGTGTGTGTGTGTGTGTGTGTGTGTGAGATCATGATGTTAATTCACCAGAAGGTCTGTTTTAATCTCACATGGCCTGCTGACTCATAACTCCAGAAATCTGCAGTGAATGAATTAGCCCATTCTGTCAATATCACACTAAACTGTGTTTTTCTCCTGTTTTTCTCCTGTTTTTCTCCTGTTTTTCTCCTGTTTCTCCATCTAACTTTAGCTCAGCTTTAGTTTCATTTTCCTCTAAAGTTCTCATTTGCTGGTTAATTGGCCAGAGCTGTTTAATTGGATGTGTTTGATTGATTATTGGAGAGTGCGGCATGTGCTGTATGAGTCCTGCTATGCTGATCATTAGCCACACAGATGCTTTAATGAGGGATATTAACTCAAACTGCAGTTCAATCATCCACAACAGGCTCTTCAGGAATCCTGCTTGTGTCCTGTATACGGCTTTTATAATATCCTTCATTTCTGTTTGAACTAGAACAAGAAAAGGTTAAAATGTCTCATGCATTTGAATTACAGGGTGATAATTTAAAAATGCTAATAATGGCTAATGCTGATACCATCCCTAGTGTTTGCATGACTGAGCATAAAAACTCCCTAGCTAACTGGGAACATTGTAGGAACGTTGGCCAAAGTTCTCTAAAAGATCTCTCACAGTTATTAAAAAATGTTCTTGCAGTAGTGATATTAGAACCTTTTTACATTATATATCATATCAAAACATTCTTAAGTTGTTAGTGGAATGTTTTAAAAGTAGTAGAATGTTTTAAAAACGTTTCAGAATTTAAAAATATAAATAAACAACTAAAATGTTTGAAAAACTTTCTTATAACCAAGCAGTGATGTTAATATCTAAAAAACTGGATGTTTTAGAATGTTCAAAATAACATTTTAATGTTATTGTTTTTTAATGGAAACGTTAGGGAAATACAACCTGAAATTATTTGCTGGGTATTAGCAGTTAGTGATGAATTGAGTGTTTGTGTTTTCAGGTGTGGTGTTTCACTACCGAACACCGGCTGATCGATACTCTCTGTCCTTCGAGGACGCAGTTGGAGCGTGTGAACAGAATTCGGCTCACATCGCCACCCCAGAGCAGCTGTGGGCTGCGTTTTATTCAGGCATGAACAGCTGTGCCGCTGGCTGGCTGAAAGATCAGAGCGTGAGGTCAGAGGGTGTCAAGTGTACTAATTAGTTTACTTGATAGTGTATTACAGCTATTTATAGCTTTTATAGTTCATTCAGAGTTTTCTTCTGTTGATCTTAAAATTTTAATTTGGAGTAATTATAGGTACAATTAATGTTCTGGGAAAAACACAAGTTTGTAAACAACGTCTGTTCATTACTTTAGAAAATAATTTTCACTCATTCCTCAGAGTGTGAAAACAAATAAAAATAGTTTTTACAGTATTTTTTTATAATGGATGTCTAGGGGGCAAGAAGACACAGACACTGAGTGTCATAAATAGGCCGAAATAATTTTTCACTTATAATGTTGTATGCTGTTGTTTCTGTGATGTCATCAGTCATGTGACATGCACATATCAATGAGTAAATGCAGGTGATGATTTAATGTAGAATCTGTTTGAATGCGCTCATATCACATTTGGCATTTGTGATGAAGGACGCAGCAGTGAGAAGATAAACGCTCTTCACCTCAAGCTCTTACACGATCCTTTTATAATATTGCTCAGAAATTATTTATTAGCAATTTCCGTGCCAGCTCAGGACTATTTGCATAACTATATCTGGCTTCAGTCATTTCCAACAGTGCAAACATTTTGTCTGATTTTACATCCCATCTCTTCTCCGCAGGTATCCCATACAGAGACCAGAGCTCGGTTGCTATGGACACACAGAGTATTCTCGTGGGGTGAGGAATTATGGGAAACGGGACCCTTCTGAATTGTTTGATGTATACTGTTTCGCCAGTGAGATGCAAGGTGAGTTTTTGAAAAGGAAAGCACACGTCAGCGAATGATCAAAATTTTTCAATTTTTAGGTTAAAGACTGAAGAAAGGCCTTAAAAGGCTTATGTAGGAATTACTCATTATTAATTTTAATTAATGCAGGCATGGTTTGCATGTGATACAGATCAATTCAACAGTTTTATTATAAAAACGTTTGATTTTAGAATGTCACAGTCGACCGAACACAGTCAAATATTCCGGAGAATTCCAGCTATTCCAGTATGTTTTTTATTAAAAAGGAAATATTTAGTAGATATTTCTGCCTCTGTGTGTTCTGTAGCAGATTAGCTGAAGTGACTCTAAAATGATCTTTTTGAACAAACAGTCTTTAGTGTCTTTCTGCCCATCACAGCCAGCGCCTGTTGTTTACTAATCACAACACATGAATAATTTATAACTTAAAAAAAACTGTATTTTTAATCATTTAAAAAACATTAAGCTGTGAAATTTATGGAGGAATAATTGTAAAATGCTGCCAAGTGTAATGCTCTTAAATTAAACTCAAATCTCAAGGGTTTTATAAACCTTTTCCCAGCGACACAAAATGAACACAAGCACCAAATGTGAGTAAAAATTGGCTGTAGTATTAAGTTACGACCCCTTAATGTCAACCAGCAAATCACAATGTAATTTTTAAGTGATTTTTTTTTTTTTAAGTTAATGAATTTTTTTCTGCATCTTCCTACAATTAATACGACTTCAGCAGGCGGTTTAATATTCTGATTTACTATCAGATGTTTAGCAATGAAAACAAAAGGACTTTTTTCTTCATGTCTTCATGTGTGGACATATTCTAAACACCAGTTTTTGGCCAGTGTTGTTTTAGTGCCTTAAATATGATGCTGCTCATGTTATTTGCTGCTGATATTTAAAAGATACATTATAGATACATTCTGTCATAGGTGTGTGTGTGTGTGTGTGTGTGTGTACGTATATATATATTCTGAAGCTGTAAGACTGTGTTTAAGAAGCAGATGCACACATGCACATATTTACAATGACTGAATTTCTAACAGTGTAAACTCACATCAGTCCAACCAAAAGCACAATTACCACACGTGTCGTCTCTCTAAACTCCAGGTGAAGTGTTTTCAGTGGCAGTACCGGGCAAACTGACCCACCCTGAGGCAGAGACTCACTGCAGGACGTTGGGTGGCCGGCTGGCGACCGTGGGGCAGCTCTACCTGGCCTGGGCGTCTGGACTGGAGCACTGTGAGCCCGGCTGGCTGGCTGATGGAAGCGTGAGGTCATCTGTCAACACACCACGCTCAGGGTGTGTGGACGCAGAACCGGGCGTCCGAACCATTTCACCAACAGAGCTGATTAACGGAACGGGCCGCTTTGATGCTTATTGCTATCAGGGTATGATGTGATGTTCTACAGATTCTAGAACATGTTCTTCTAGTGGTGTATTAGAACCACAAGAACCTGTGTGATAGTGGTTTTACTGTGTTTTAGGGCACAACTTAAAGCAAAAACTCTCTTAACCCTCATTAAATCACTGTACAGCACAGGCTTATGTGACTTGATTTGATAAAATTGCAGCAACAACAATATGAAAAAAATGTTGCCAATGTTTGATGCATTTTTAGACAATAGGTGGTCCTTCCTCAGAAACCAGATTGGCTTGATGCATGTTTGAAGCTGCTGAAAAATAGCCAGTCCACACACGCAAGTTCTATATTGCGACGTTGCTTGGCAACCACAAACAGCTAATTAACTATATTACAGAACATGAAGTTGAGCTACAGAAATAATAATCACAATAATCAATTTTTCACCGTGTTATATAGTTTCTCAGTCAGAATACACAGACTTTGTGCATTAATACAGAAATCACTTGACTTGTACAGGTGTGTTGTCACTTTTTATCGCGGGTCCAATCAGTTTTTTATATTCAGCCATCTTCTCTTTTATAAGTTGTGTGTTAGAAAAATGTGTTCGAATGCTCAGCTGAACCATGTCAGAGGTTTAAATGTATTCAGGCCTGTTTCATACTATTGCACCAGCAAATTCTGCCTCTCTTTTTGCCTTTCCAACCCTCAGGCTGTTTGTAATGGAACGCCAACATACTGCTTACTGCATACTGCACTATATGCACTGCATACCACATACTATTTTTATGACATCACTATGTTGCATTCCTAATTGAGCATAAAATCTGGTTGTTTTGTATTTTTAATCCATTTTGTGGGTTGTAATCTGTTGGTAGTTCAATCAAATAATGTCAAATCAAGGAACAGATTGTGTCTGAAATCACTGGAAATGGACGGTTGAGCACATTGCGTTGTGGGACGCGGTGCATTAAAAACAGATGTTTACTAGTATGTGTGTTCACAAGTACTCAAACTATGACCTGTGACCTCTACCAGTTAAACAATATGTTAAGACAGAACATTCTCTAATGCCGTTGAATGTGTCAACAGCAGAGAGACCACAGAAGGCCCTCACCAGCATTGTTAAGTCTCTGCTGAAGCCGTGGAGATACATGACCAGTGATGCTGATGATTCACAGGAGAACCCAGAAGATGCCATCAGATCTCCATCTGCTACACAAACGCCCAGTGGTACAACCTAACTTTCATACATTAACCTGTTCTGCTGTAATATCTGTGTGTGGTTCTCAACCGGGAAGAATGTTTCTCTGCTGTGATTGGATAAAGCTTATGTATCATTGTATTTCACTTTGGCATCCATCATGATGGTTTAAACTGATAAATACTGAAGAAGTTGTTGATTAGTTTTATCTAGAATTCATTTGCTATTAAAAATGTCTAAGACATTTTGTGTCAGAAATTGTGTCTGTTACAGTAATTTGTATCCGATTGTTTTCCAGAACAAGCCCTGCCTGACCTTCAGCCCACTAACTGGACTGGGCAGGTGGATTTGGACAAAGAGCCCCATGTGGCCGCTGAGCCCCCTGAACTATCAGCCGAGTATCTGACAGTTCGCCTGAGAGCTGGAGACACATCTCTGGACTGGAGTGGCCAGTTGGACACGTTCCCAGACAATGAACAGGTGGTCCCTGTGCTGGGGTCAGACCTTATGTCTGAGAGTCCGGGAGGTTCAGCTAAAGAGGAAGAGGATGAAGATGAAGGTCTGTCGGGTCAGTCCGTCACTTCAGCGCTCCCCTCAGAGACCACGCCAGGAAAGGGCAAAAGCTCCCTCACGAACATCGTCAGCTCATTGTGGAAACCCTGGAGCTACCTGACAGGAAATGAGATGGAGACAACGTCCAAGAGTGCAGCAGCCTCAGAAGTTCCCGTGATGGACACCAGAGCTACAACAGCGTCTGGTTCAGGTGACTATAGAGAAGTTTTATTTATTTTAAAACTGGGCTTGAAGGATTCCATAAAGCATCAATTATACTTGGATGTATACATGTTTTTTAAGAATTGTTAGTTCTTTGAGGGATAGTTCACCCCAAGATGAAACATTTTCTATCATTTTTCATTTACATTTTTATGGATTTTACAGACACTTTTATCCAAAGGTATTTCAGTGCATTCAAGCTATATATTTTATCAGTGTGTGTGTGTATGTGTTGCGTGTTCACTGGGAATTAAACCAATGACAAAAGCGTGAGAGAAATTTTCATTTTGGGGTGAACGATCCCTTTAATGTAAATGTAAGACTGATATTACTGTGGTTTTACCTGCCTGTTAAGTATCTTGGAATGGATTTAAGTTTGGTGTGTTAAACAGAGATGAAAGTACTAGTGTTGGTGGCTAAGAGAAGCAAGCAACATTATCCAAAAGTTTAATAATTACATTTTTGGGTCAACTAGCCCTTAAACCACAATGCAGAGCTAAAGAACCTTTTCAAGTGCAATGTAGCTGCTCGGCATCAGAAACTCTGAGCTGCAGGGATGTAGTGACGGATGAGATGTCAGCACTGGTGGGATTTGACGTCTGAGAGTTAGCAAGATAAATGAAGCTCAGGCCCAGAGGGGAAGAGGAGAATGTTGGCGTGTGTCAGCTTTACTGAAACTTCAGATTGACATCCAGGAGATCCGTGAGATTGTTTTTATAAAGCAGCAAAATTTAGTCTCCGCGTAGGTTGAGCGAATCCGAGAGTTTCAGCAGTACAGTTCAGCGAGGAGGTTAGGTTGCTCTCCGTCTCCTGTCTTGACTTTGTCTGGCCCAAACTCGGCACAGGAACATTAATGTTTAACGTCAAATGGAAACTTAGGCCCATCGTCTACATTATTAAAGTCCATTTTCCATGAAGGCACAATTTGGGCTCGGTCCCAGAGCGTCTCAGAATAGCAGAATGATTCTTTCAGTAATTGCTGGTTGAAAGCCTGAGACAGGAAGCCAGAGACTGAAGTATGTTACTGGAAAACGTTTGCCTCAGTCTACACTTACCTTTCCTTATGCTCGAATGCTTTCGTGGTTTTCCTAGGTAACAGGGAATGTTCTTAGAACATTGGCCAATGTTCTCCAAATGTTCTCTCAAAGTTATCAAAAACTTCTTGCAGTATAAGTAGAACTTTTAATAATGTTACATATCATATCAAAAATGTTGTTCTTAAGTTGTTAGTAAAACCTTTTAAAAACTACATCATTAAGAATAAGGAGTAAAATTAAGAATAAAGTTCTATGTATCGTTATATGGTTTATGTTTTATATACAACTAATGTACTTATAACCAAGCAACAACATAAATAAAACTTAAAAAAAACAAAAACATTTTAAACATTCCTAGAACATTCAAATATATGTTAGCTGGGTGTTTTGCTGCGTGACAGTTTGTCAATCACACTGTGATATTTTTCCTAAAAACAAGGCCTGTCAGTTTAACAAATATGCATATATGCAGTTCAGTTAATTAATTTGCATATTATGAAATTCACTCACAAAACACCTCAGAACTGTTGCTGTGAGTTTTACACATTTCCTTAAAAAGTGTTAAAATCTTTTTCTTTCCCGTGGTATGTGGTCTGCCCGGAAAAATCTGTAAGTCTGATCAGTCAGAAAGGTCGTCCCAGCTCTCCTGTGTTTAAATCACTAACTGTGAGAATGTGCTGTAACAATAGGAAAGCTTGTCTTATCAAACATCACTAAACACACACACACACTGACAGAGAAAACCAAACAGCCAGCGCTGCCTGAAGTCTTTACAGATTAAATAAAAACTGGAGCCATGACAAGTGAATATATAAAGAGAAAATCTGGAGGAGGATGAAGTGAAATTGAATCAGAGGAAGATCTAAACACACTCCATCACCCTGCTGTTTCTCTGAAGTGCTCTCACCTGAGATCAGAAGATACATTCAGAGAGATAAATACTGCTTATTCACATTTGGAAACAAATCTTAAACTAATCATTTGGGAAGAAACAAAAAATCTGTTTGCTGTACGTAAGTCATAACACACACACAGAAAAATGTATGCTCACTTTGGTTGGAGAGACTCTTTTGAGGCATCCTGTATTGTTTAAGGTACAATACAGTATTTAAATGCTATGCTATAATGAGTATAGTAAAGAAACAGTACTGTTTGTTTACATCAAAATATTATGGTATTATCTGATACCATGTGTAGCCTCTGAGTCATGATGCTGTAGGTGAGACACATGTATTGACACTGTACAAATGCTTTTATCCAATCGGGTGCCGTTATGAGAGGTGCTTCATATAAGTCATATAACAGCTGTTCAACCACAGTATCTTTGGCTGACTGATGGTAATCACTGCTTGTGTTCATCTCTGCAGGGTTGATGTCATGGTGGAGCAGCTCATGGCTGTCTGGACCTTCAACAATCACTGAGAAGATAATGACTTCTCATCCACGCTTGAGCCCAGCTGTGCCCACCAAAGTCCCAGCGACGACCGCCAGAAATAGACAGGACATCAGCCGGCCCAGTCAACCTGGAAAGAAGGGTTCGGTGATAGAGGGAGAGTGGGTTCTGGTGACAGAGATACCTGAGGAGGAAGCAGGAACCCCTGACTTTAATGCTAAGACTGAGAAGAAAGTTGAGGCCTCTATATCTTCTGAACCCTTAAAGATGTTGTCCATGATGGAAAACTACTCTGGAGAGAGTCGAGTCTCTGAGATTGAGGGGAGCTCATGGGGTGATACAGACCTGTCGTCAGGTACCACGTCCAAAAAGACGTTTACCGTGGTTACATCAAGTAACAGTTTGTTCACAGAGCACAGTGCCACCACCACACTGAACCAGGGCGATGGTGCAGCAGAGGCTCGTGGAGAAATTCAGTACAGACGAAGAAACAAATCCAGGAGACCAGATCACAGTACCACAGAGATGACCACCACAGTCACCCAGAGCACTAGAATGTCCTACATTGCATCTTCTAGTGCTAAAAACAGTGTAACAACCATCACAACATCTCCAGGCGAGTCTCAGATGACAAGCTTTGGAACAACAGTTGTCAGCGGCACTGAGAAACATCTTCACACCACTGAAAAAGATCTCACCAGCACTGAGAAACATCTTCACACCACTGAGAAAGATCTCACCAGCACTGAGGAAGATCTCACTAGCACTGAGAAAGATCTTCAGAGCACAGAAAAAGATCTCAGCAGCACCGATAAAGATCTCAGCAGCACCGAGACCATCACCAGGAACACCTCCATTGGACAAAGAGGTAAAATTCTCTGCATAGACTCTATCAGTTCAATCAGAGAAGTTTTCATGTTAATCTTTGTTATGTTATTTACTGGGCAGCGCTATGAACCAAACATTAACACATAAAAATGTTGTTTTTCTGACACTAATTGGTAAAAATTACAGTTCCAAGCTGTATGATGCCATAAAACCTTTTTACAGTCAACATAAATGAAAATTGCCAATGTTTCTTTTCTTAATAATCATGTTCCTGGTCTTACTGTGCATGATTCATCAGTCCACGTTATTTTAAAGAAGAGCATTTATTTGTGTGTGTGTGTCTGTGTGTGGGTGCATTCCTGTTTATTTAACATTGTGGGGACCAAATCGTGGGGACCGCTGGTTCCTGCCACGATCCCCAAAAAGGTTTTTGTGAGGTGAAGTGTGAGGGCTATATACAGTTTGTACAGTATAAGAGTCATTATATCCCACAAAGCATAGAAACCTAACGTTTGTGTCTGTGTTTCTCGAGTGTATCCTAATGGCTGCACTTATACAAGATACATCAGCCATTTTTTTTTAATACATGAATAATATATGGCAGGTGGGTGGAGGTCCAGGTGCAGATAAGAGACTCTTGGTGGGTGTAATTACATTCTGAGTGGGCCACAGTAAATATCAAAGAATAGTTGCCACACATTCAGTCATTATAGTGAGTGAAGAGGCTGGTAACTGCTTAGGATGCTTGTGTCATTATGTGTCGTCATGTTAAGAAAATGAACAGCATTCTACAGAAGAAAAAACATTTAATGTAACAATGAGGATGAGGCAGAATTTTCATTTTTTATTCTGTTAAACAGTGATGTCAACAGAACATCTTTCAACACACAGCTCGATAATTTGATGATGTGTTGAAGTGAGTTTTCAGCTGCACAAACAGTGAATTAAATCAGTTTGTGTGACGGGTAACTGTTTAACCCTGATGCTGGCATGAATATCACATCTCTCTCTCACATAAACACACACACACACATAAACACACACACACATATAACATCAGTTTATTGGAATTACATACCCTGGTGCCTCAGTGTCAGAGATTGTGTCCTAAAGAATGTGGCTCTTTTGCATTTGTGGTACAAATACAGAACAAGCCAGTTTGAGCTGAAGTAAAAGAATAACTGAGCTGGTGAATAGAGGACTGTACGAAGGGGGTGGGCCTTGTGCAGTTACCATGACAACAGAAGCTGAGTGCATCACATGCTTTAAAGGGAGAGTTTGTAAAGCCAATCAGTGAGAGAGAGAGAGAGAGAGAGAGAGAGAGAGAGAGA
>JAZGTK010015775.1:0-13053 GCA_036877625.1 Ambastaia sidthimunki
CTGCATTAAAATATAGCATCCCTTCAGAGAGACCAAGTGTGTTGAAAAGTCTGAGACCTACATTCATTCACTCACGGGTGGCTTAAATTTTCTGTCCCACAAGCGGCACAAATCCAGGATAATCCCAAAAATAGGGGATTGTTGTTTTAACAGGTGAATCTCACAAAAACTGTCAAGAACATGTCCAGGTCAAATCCAAACTAAAAAAGGATATTTTACCTAAAGAAAATCATTATGATTCAAAACTTTACATTATATTAACACAAATGAAAATCTTTAAGGTTAAGGTGAAATATCTATAGATCAACAGCCCAGACAATGGCAGACATTTTACTAATAAATTGTAAACACACACACACACACACACACACGTTTATTTATCTTAATGGGGACATTCTATATTGCGTTTTCAGAAATGACAACAACCCCAAATGGATGTTTTGCTCAGATTTGTCTGGTTTTGCTGACTTTTGGGTATAAATTTGTCCTCAGTATATGATTAAATAAACACACACACACAGACATACACACACATTCTCTCTGCTGTCTCTGGACATGTTCTGCTAAAGCACCCCTGACAGCAGGGGATCTGATCCAACCAGTTCTGAACTCTTTACAAATCAAGCTCTTGTCGCAGTGATTTTATCATGTGCCGAAATATCACGTCTCTCCACGGAGGCCGTAACGTCATTGCTAAAGTCATCCTGATGGCCTTATTGTCACGCACACCAGACGGGAGAAGATTTGGACTTCTGTACTGCCAATAGCTGTACAAGCGCTCAGCTCTCGGCCTCTTGGCACGTACAAGAATCTTATTTGTTCTACAAATAAAAGAGAGATCAGAGGAATTGAAACAGAGACAGAGAGAGAGACTGATGAGAAAAGAATTTATCGCTTCAATTTCCTGAAGCGGTATGAAGGATATGTTAGAAGAACAGTCCTCTGTTGTCTCACCATAATGACACTGGTGTTTTACAGTCTTTACAACACTTTTACAAGCCACTGCACTTCTGAGCTCTACAAACACATCAGAGAGGAGAATACTGAAGGAAAGAAGAAGTTTAACATGAACAGAAGTCGAGATACGGCAGACAGTGAGATAACCATGACTGGATTAAGTCTGGTTCACTTTGCAACTTATTCAGGCCAAGAACCACCCACTTCCTGTGAACAGCAAACGTTTAAAGCCACTAATTACAAGCTTTACATGCTGTTTAGGAGTGGATTTATCTAAAATAGACCATAAAATATTTTACAGAAAGTAAACAGAAAACTCAGAATATGACACAGAGCAGAATATGATAGATATCAACAACAAACTCTGAACACACCCTTAATAATAAAAGGTTCCTCGCAGCGATGCCATAAAAGAACCATTTTTGGTTCTTCAAAGAACTATTAAGTCAAAGGTTCTTACATGAACCATTCTTTTCTTAATTTTTAATAGTCTAATGAACTTTATCCACTACAAAGAACCTTTTATGAAACACAAGGGTTCTGCTGATTTTAAAGGTTCTTTATGGAACCATACAGCCAAAAATGGTTCTTCTATGGCATTGTGCACCTTTTTAAAGATTTTATGGTAAAGATGTTGTGCCACTAACCTGGCAAAATATGGCAACTCCTGTGTTTAGTCATTTTCAAAGGTAAACGTCTCTTTTTCCAGGAAGACTGATAAAGTAAGCTGTGTGTTCTTATTTTGACTCTAAAAGTAATAAAAACTGGTTATTTTAGACTCAGAACTCAGAAAACAAAGAAATGCACCCTGAAGCATTCGAGGATTTTGTGGACGTTCTGTTAATGAGAGTATCCTAGTCGATTTCATTGAAGGTTTAGGTCCTAACAAGCCCAGCTAAACATTCTCTTACCATAAAGCTCTTCCCGCTCAGTTCTTAAGAGTGTCACTTTCAGGACGTTCCATTTGCTTCTTGTCACACACGTCAATCAAATCCATCAATCACTGGTTTAGTACAGAATAAAGAGAAAACGCGACAGTGTGGCAGATTAGCGGGGCTATCGTAACCGTGCTGCCGTGGCAACAGATGAAAAGTAATTAGTACTCAGCAATGTTAGACACGACAATAACATCATTAAAGCAATTTATCCTGTCTGATTTAATAACGCCTGTCTCAATTAATGCGGTTAAATAAATCGTATCTGCATGGTAATGAGGCTGGAGATTCTTTTTGTTTTTTTGTCTGATTTTACCTTTTTATCAAAGTCAGAAAAGAGGTTGATTTTGACTATGTAAACATCCATATTTATAAATGTAAGTGTGGACTTGTAATTAAGATTCTCTTCACACTGAAGTTCACTTCTCTTAAAGGAACAGCTCACCCAAAAAAAGCCTCTCATGTTTTATTTATCTTTGTGTGTTGCAAACCTGGGTTCTGTTTTGTGGTATATTACAAAATCTTTCTCAATACAAAGAGACAGCGAGACAACCATACAGACACGCTGTATTACAAAAATGTTACATAAAAAATAATAATGTTTGAAACGACATGAGGTTAAGTGACGACATAATTTTTAGCTTTGTATGAACTACTCCTTTAACAACCATTAAGTCAAATGTCCTCCTCCAAGGGACACACACACACACTCATTCATTCTCATTACACTTGGTGTATTAGTAGTGTGTATTGATGTAAGTGATGTCATGTGTGTGGGTGTGTGTGGTTATAGTGAGACACAGATGGATTGATTGCAGACAAATTTTTGTTTACCTTCTCTGCTCTGAATATGATGTGTTTAAATGTGTTTTTTTCTGGTAATCATAGCTGCATTTATGCATATGCATGAAGAAGACCCCCTTATCATTATCACTGCCTCTAGTGGTGGACCCCTTATTCTGTGTTAACCAACATTGCAAGACTAACTCTCTGCCTGGGGCCCTGGTGTAGAGACCCTCATTTAAACTTTGCACTACATGTGCCAAGGGCCTCACATGTTCTGTTTGTGATATGTGTGCTGAAGCACTATAGGGCCTTTAATATCTCTGGGGCCCTAGACCTCAAGTATACATTTTATGCAGTGAGCCTCATGCTGTTCAGCAGTCTATGACAATCTTGGGCAATGCAGCAATAGACTCTGGGGTCTACTGGCAGCCAGAGGCCCCCGGGCAAGGGCCCAGTCCACCATCCAACCTTGTTGCAAAAGGAAGGTCACACTGAATGCTGTTTGTTTTATTGCTTTTGCACATTTTGGCACATTCAATAAAAATCTGCAAATTGAAAACAGCAAACATACTACATGGTAGAGATAGTATGAGCAGTATGTTAGTGTGTGATTTTGAACACAGCCTATGTATCCACTTCTCCTTTTTACTCACATGCACATGAAACCGGACTGGGGAAAGAAATGTGTTGGCAACCAGTCAAGCAGTAACAGTGTGTGTATGTGTGTGTGTGTGTGTGTGAGAGAGAGAGAGAGAAAGCGAGTCACCAGAGCAACAAGAAAGAAGAGATTGGACATCCACCATTTCTATTGCCGTGGGGACCAGGCGTATAACAATTAATCCCAACCAATTACAGGCTGCTAATGGCTCAAAGAGGCAGATACTTTAGCACAGCTAACTAGCGCTTAACCAACCCTTCATTAGACACATCCTAACAAAGAGACAATGAACCTAACAGCACTAGCATGTTAAATGGTGCACATTAACCCGCAGAGCGCTAATTAATGTATATCTGACGTGAAAAATTCACCCCCACGATGTGAGATGCAAACAGCTATTTGTGTCCAAAATCTCTAGTACAGACCAAAAAAAGAGACTGCTGAGATTACAAAACCCCAGTTACAACAAACTTACAAAAGTGTCAGTCAGGGATGAGTGTGTGTATACAAACTATAATTAACTGAGTGGATGCAGTTTGGACTTGAATTGATGGGAAAAGTGTCAACAGACAGGGTTGTTTTCTAACAGTGTGAGCGCACATGAACACAGAGCAGTGTTACGCTTGCCAAAAACAAGAATCACCGAATCTAGCTAAAAATCTAGACTGCAGAACTTCTAATCCATCTTTCTTATGTATATATAATATGCATTATAGATTATATCAAACTAATGATTATAGGTAGTAAAGACATTTCCTTAATGTTTCCATTATGTAACACAAAATGTTATAAATGTTAAGTTCCAGGAATGTTTAAAATGTCCAATTTTTTATATGTTGCATTAACAACATTGCTTCGTTATAAACACATTAGTTAAACATTTTGCAACATAATAAATTCTAAATCATAATAAATAAAATCATAAATTCTGCAACATTTTTAAAATGTTCTAAAAAAGAAACAAGTTTTTTTTTGATATATGATGTTTAACATTAAAAAAGTTAAACACTAAAACATTAACATTAAAACGTTATTGCAAGAACTCTCACAGAACTTTTATAGAACGTTAGCCAAAATTCTGAGAACATTCCCTGTTAGACAGGTAGAAAATTATAGACTTTTAAAGTCTAACTTCTGTAGCTGAGGCGTTGAAAAGCGGGCAGCAGATTTTTAGCCAATCAGAAGTGTGCTTTTCGTCTGTGTACTGCCAAACATATAAATGTAAACAGGACATAGCTCAACATATAAAAACTAAGATTTATGACTAAATATATGTTCCCTTTAAAGTCACCTTTGCTACATTTATCCAACACTGAACATTATACAATGTAGACACACTGTATTATATGAAACAGAATCTACAGCATGAGGATTAGATGTGCCGCCTTTAAGAGGTCAAAAAACTCCAATACAGCTTTAGGATTATAATACCAAAATCAATCCACCTGACGCCACCTGTTCTGTGTGTGTGTCTGTGTGTCTGTGTGTGTGTGTGTGTGTCTGTGTGTGTGTCTGTGTGTCTGTGTGTGTGTGTGTGTGTGTGTAACCCATTTGGGGAAAAATCTAATCCTAGGTAACCGTACCACAAGGCTAGCAAAGACAATAATCTTTTAACCTCCCCACCAATCACAGACAACTACAAGCACAGAACGACACTACACAACAACATCCTGCTGGACTGGACATGGATTAATACAATAAATGTCAAAATCAAAGCTCTCCTAGTGGATAAAGTACTTCAAATTGAAAACTGCTTAGTAACTCTTTGTGACATGTGGACAGCATATAGGGGCTTTGTGTGTGTGTGTTTGTGTGTGTGTATGTGTGTGTGTGTGTTTGAATGAAAAAACAAAACACTGGCACCTGTGAGTTCCAACATTTTTAAAATAACATTTTTATAAAGGAAATGTTGGGGAAACGTTCTTACAACGCAAAATTGTTAGCTGGGTATGATGCCTTAAAAAGCTGTCTAGGTAGGCAGCTCGCTAGATATTGGAACAGAGCCTGTGTGGCTTTTCTTTTTCTTATCTTTTCTTTCACACACTCCTCAAACGTCTAAACTGACAGGTCATCATATGAAAGTGTAGCGGGATTCAGCCAAGAGGAAAAACAGAAAAAATGTGAGAAAGAGAAAACGTTCTGCCAGGTTCAGTCACTTCACTGAATAATGACCATCACTTCTCTCTCTCTCTCCCCCTCTCACTCTCTCTCTCTCCTCCACAGCTTGTATAAGTCTCTCCATCTGAGCCATACAATTATCCAATTAAAGCTTCATCTTAGCATGAGTGTGATTGGATTGAGTTACATCAGCCGTTTTCTGTGGAACAGTCTGTGCAGATGGTGTCTGTACGTCTATATGAAAGATGAAATAAATAAACATACCATTAAACATAAAGTACCAATGTGTTATCAAAAGTGTAAGTCATCTTTTACTGTAGATATAATGTGTAGGGTACAAAATCACATTGGTTAATTAATTTTATTTTTAATTGGGTAAGAAAGGGCAAAGCAGTTCCTCCCACAGACTTCCTGGATTTTTGTAAAACTGCATTTTAATGAAATGAATCTGTAAGCAGTGCATGCACACTAGCGATTCAAGAAATCCCAGGGCACACACATAATGATTAAATGTACACTTTAAATGCGCTGTTCTTTGGACAGAAGAGTCTGCCAAATGCATAAATGTAAATGTAAAAATGTAAATCACAGCCAATCAGACGGCTGACGGGTGCGGAACCTTTGATACAGTGCAACTTCATTGGTTATGCTAATTAATCATACTAATTAGAATAAACATCATTAGCTTAACTGTGAGTGTGGTCACAGGTTTGCATTTGTTGACAATTTATCAGCTTAGCCAATCAGATCCGGAGTCAGAATTTCAGTTTTATGAGTATCAGTTGAACACTGAAGATTATTAAATTATGATAATCATTTTTCAAAACAAGCCTTTTTTTGTTTGTGTTGTTTACGTTTTCGACCTTCACAGATCCGGACGCCAAGCGGCTTGGTATGAAGTTACACGTCACTATCGACCCGTAATTCAAAACAGAGCGTCGGCTCCTCAACGCAGACGCAGTCTCCTTCATTCTACCCTCCAAATGGACAAAGTTCTGAAACTTCAGCACAGCGCCGCGCATCCAACGCATTTCTGCGCTCTCCAATTTCATCAGACCCCCTTCCTTCTCTTCTGCTCAGTGGAAAGAAAATGAAAACCAACAGAAAAGCAAATCAGTGTTTTGTTCTTTCGTCGTCGGGCTGCGTGCGCATGCGAGACGCGCTCCTGCCACACACAAAACAAATTCCAATTTACACCAGTGTGTTGTTTCTCAACAGGGCAGGACACCAGTGGAGCGCAGCTGAGTGTGTGTGTGTGTGTGTGTGTGTGTGTGTGGAGAGTGGGGGGGGGTAAAGACTTCTGATATTGTCACTGCATACTCACTCATCTCTACTGACTATCTCACACACCTGTCTTTCTAGTGGAGAATGCAGAAGGAGAGGAAACTCAACAGACTTTCAGCCTCATCACCCAGAGAGAAATAAAAATAGAGAGAGAGAGAGATTACAGACACAGAGAACCAGTTTTAGATTTTCTCTGCGAGCTTTGAACTCATTTCTCGAACATGAATTTCTAATGCTGCTAATTTGAACACGAACAAACATGTTTTTTACATGACTAATTCATAAGTTTCTTCAAACATTGTAGCCGTTTTCTGTTGTACCAGCACAGATTTTGTCCTCTGCCACTCATGGACATACTTTTGCTATTTTTCTGTAAATTACACAAACTGTTTATTTCAGATGTGTAGAAATGTTCAATTACTTTTTATAGACAAGATTTAAGATGTAGACTGTTAACATTACAGAATAAACGTTAACAAAAGTTAAAACAGCATCTAAACATGTTTTTTTGATGTTGTGAACATTTCTAGAACTTTAAAAATAATTTTTTTAACAGTTAGCATTAGAAACATTAGAAATGTTCTTACAACCAAAAATTGTTAAAAAATCTAAAATAAAAATCACACACACTCTCACTGGACAGAAACTCAGTGTAGGACAACACATGATAGTGAAGTTGCTTCAAAGATACACGCGGCAAAACCTGACACACAAACAAAGGCTGTGAAACCAGCATGATCAAAGACACACACGCGGTGGCTGCCTGCGTTTCCCAGCGCAGAACGTCTCTGCTCGCCTGACAGACCCGAATGATGAGCAGAACAGTGAGCAGAGAGCGAACAGGAAATGAAAAACAGCAGAACGTGAAAAATAAAAGGTGAATTAAAATCTCAGGTCAACACACTGAACACTGATCACTCACTGGTGGTGTTGGTGAGCCGAAAGGTCACGGAACTGTCCGGAATATCACACACATTCCGTACGGACACCTGACAGGTGTAATTAGCAAAGTCCTGAGGGCGAAGATTCTTCAGTTTCAGCACCTTTGTCTCACCCTGCAAACACACAAACACATAGAAAACATTTATATACATTTACATTTATCCACTTGGCAGATGTTTTTATTAAAGAAAATTGGAATTGAACCCATGACCTTAGCGTCTGCCAAATGAATAAATGTAAACATGAAAACCCATTTTCCCAGCTCAGAACCAAAGTACATGGTCATGGATGGATGAATGGAAGGAAGGACAGTCAGACATACAGATAGATAGACAGACAGACACTGATAAGTATCCTGTTAATTATATTAGTATTCATGTGCAAAAATTGCATTATTTTTTTGAGAATTACTCTATGCATGTTTGAGTCATTGCATGTATATGAAAAAAAAGAAAAACAGAGAGAGATTTAAAGTTTTAGTTTTCCTCTAACTCCAACCAAGTCTATCAAGAGTTTGAATAATCCTCATTATTATTAGGAAAGCCATCAATCTCCAACCAATTTATCTTTGCTCAAACTTCATATTAATATTAAGTGCCAATATTATGAGTTCATCACTGATGCATAGCTGATTTATATGTTTATCAGCAGGTCTCGTGTTGATATCCACTACTGAAATTACCTTCAACTCAAAACTGAAGTGCATTGGACGAGAAACATATAGTCCCGCCCCTAAACTCACACTATTGGTTGAATCAATGTTGCATCAGGATGCTCAAACAAACAGAGCAATGCTACAATAGCACCACAGGCTATAAAGAACACTTTGTATACACTGTGGCTTTTCTTAACAGACATTGTGTGTTTTTTACCTGTGTGTACAGAGGCTCGTAGATGTCCACCCCGTTGTCCTTGTTCTGTTCTATTAGCTTGTTTCCCCGTTTCCAGATAAAGCGAGCAGGAGGGTTAGAGTTTACTGTACAGCGTAAAAACACAGTCTTCTCCTGATAGTAGTTTCCTCGTACATCACCAACAGTCTGATGCACTGTGAGCACGGGCTTATCCAGATCTGAACAGAGAAAGAAAGAGCAAATGAACTCAGATTGAGGTAATATAATCTGTTTCAGAGCGACCGACAGGTGGAAATACTCTTTAAACGTTCTGGAGTCTTGATCTAGTGGTTTAAGATCTGGACCTCAGGTATGAGCACCATCTATTGCCACAGCATTTAATATGATAATTATTACCTGGTCTGTTTCGTTCACCATCACAGCAAATTCACAAATAATTGATTCAAATGGCTACCCAGCTAACAGGAATAAGTTTCTCTCAAAACTATTCTTGCAGTAACATTATTAGAAGGTTTTTAAACATTATATATCACATCAAAAATGTTATTCTAACATTGTTAGTTTAACGTTTTTAAAATGTTACAGACTTAAAAAGGTTTGAACATTCTTATAACCGAGCAATGTTAATACAGCGTCTCAAAACTGGATGATCTGAACATTCCTAGAACTTAGAAATAATGTTTTTTGTTACATTTTCTGTTACTCTTATGTTTTCAAAGCTTGCTTGTTACTTCTAGCCTATTCGAAATTGTCTACATACATTTAAAATTAGTGCATAATTAAAATTAGCATTGCTATCAGGGTCTGTGTTTGGTCTTGGGGAGATCCGATATTCATCTTAAACTTGGTGGGAACTGGTATTGGTCTTGTCTTCATCTCTGCCTGCAATACGACAAAAACAAAATCATATTTTAACTGTCCAGCAACCTCTACTTGAGACCTACTTTACCTCAGGAGACTGTATCACTCCCACACAGCAAACAAACAGTCAGACACATACTGCAGAACTACACACTGTAGAACATAATGGAACCTCTTTAGAAAAAAACAACAGACCTGAACTTATCAGGGTCATATTTTCCAAACAAGCACGTATTAGCACAATGAGAATGTATGAAGCTTGAAGTATCTTGCTTAAGGGAATAGTGATGATGGAGATCTCAATGAAGCTCATGAGACACATGTACAGAAATACAGAACCACTCATCTTTACATCGGTAAACAGCAATTCTATTGTAACCAGTGTCTATTTATACCCACATGTGACAAATCATGTAGAATTAATGGACAAATATCACATCATGTAATTAATGGGGCTGTCAATCAATAAACATTTTAAGCAAATAAATCGCATTATATGCTCTAGTTATTTACTTAGATTAATCTCTTATATGGTATAAATATTTGCTGATAAACGCAGATGAATAAATATATTGCAATCAATTTTATTTATATAGTTTATTACAGCATCGCATTGTTACAAAGCAACTTTACATTAAAGGAAAACAGAACACACGAAAGTTATGAAATATGTGGAAAACATATATAATATATGGTATTAGAATACATATTTAATATAGTCAATATATTGTTTGCTTTATTGTGACATCGTTGAATAGTAGCATTTTATTGGTCGATACTCCACATCAGGGTGAACTTGTGACAGTGTAACAAAGTCTGACCTCTGACCTCTCCCTGCTAAGAGAATTCCCAAATCCACTTTGATTTCCAATAAACAAGCATCTGTCTAATAAACTACCAGAACATGCAGCCCTATGAGTGCACTTGTTAGTGAGCATGAGTTACATCCATTTTATCTTGAGCATGAGGTTTGCATGTGTCCAGGTGCAATAAAATGAACTGCATCATATCAGTCAGAGTGGATTGACTGGGAAATGTATGGACCCAGAGGGATTTCCCTGCTATTTCCACGGAGATTAATCCAGCCAGCACACTAACCCACATCACAATGACCATGTCAAATTATCAGTCAATTCTATTAGACGGTGTGAAGCTAATGTGAGGGCCACAGGCTAAAGAAGAAAATAATGAATGACATACTGACCCAACCCAATACACCAATGAGCAGAACCATTGATTTCCTGTGTGGTAATAATACAGCCCTGGGTGTGTGTGTGTGTGTGTGTGTGTGTAGGTTTGCCTGTACTTGTGAAGGCAAAATCAAAAGATATTTGAAGTAAATAAAACATAATTCACTGTAATTAAATTAATGTGAACAGGTTTGTGTGGGGTGAGGTATGATAAACAATATTATCTTAGTATGAAACATTTATCCAAAACACAATTTAGATAAAAGTATATGTAGTTATTATGATAAATAGTTTGTGTTGTTACTCATCAAGACGCTGTGGATAAAAGCATTTGATAAATGAATAAATGTAAATGTTAACTCATAGGAAAGATTAACGAGATCTCTTTTAATAATATCTCAAATGTTTCACTTGGAAAGATATGTGGTGACTTTTGCTTCAGTCTCTGTATTCGCTTCAGTATGAACTAATACATTTCTCATCCAATTTTTTTATCTTTACTGTTACTGTATTTCAACAATGGTCTCTTTTTTATTTATTGACATTTTCAGGAAAAAGAACTTTATCATGTCCCCTGAGTTTTGAAATACAAACCAGCAATAAACATTTCTGGGAAAATTGCTGTTTATGAGTGTATGTATTGTATAACAGTGCACATCCAACGTCATACAACGATTAAATACAATTCTTCCTTGTGTTCATTTACTGAGAAGGGGTGGAGAAAACAGGCCCTGGGTGTTTTTTAACTGATTATGTAAGTGTTTTACTGTGTTTCACTGCTTGGATTAAACGTTTTCAGTCTAATTGGCTACAAAAGCTGTTTGGTCAAAATAATGGTTCTTCTGATTGAACAGAAATACAGTTTAATACATTAAATACATTTGTAATTTCAGTGCAATTAAATAAATATTGTTTATAATAATACATCGTGTAACATCATAAGACTAACAAAAATTGAGATTACATGAGAATATTGGGCAGCCTATACCCTTGTACTCTACCCACCAACACACACACACACACACACACCCTTCTGCATTCCGAGAAGCGCAAACAGAAGCAGGCGCTCTGTTTGATCCCACCAGAATCTCGTGAATTATTTAGTACTCCTCACTTTGCTTGAGACACAGCATCACAGAAGCAAGAGCTGCACATTTGGATATAATGAGCACATATATGCACGGCCCAGAATTCACTGCAGGACTGTAAAGATCTTCTTACGGTTTCCCTCTAATTTATCTCTTTACTTCATTTACAAATCATTGTCAACATTTGCCTTGTAGCTGTTCTTTAAGCACACACTCCCAGTGTCTACTCGGAGAGCATCACATATGAACCGAGAGTGTACGCACACTCGCTAGTGTGTTGCTTGTATGCATGTATGTTTATGCGTTGTATTAACGGTGCTAGGATTGCATGATTATTCGCATAACGTTTGTGAATGTGTGAGAGTACAGCATTAAATCTTTAATCTTATAAGCATGAGATTTCTCTCCACACTCGCTGGTCTGAGAGCAACCAACCCACGATGCACTTGTTCTGTCCCCACAGAAAAGTCGTAGTATCTCTTGTTTCAACGTTCTGAGAACGTTCCCTGTTAGCTGGGGTTGCACTAAAACACCATGCTTGTACTGATCAATCATTAAAGCCTTAAGCATCTTCTTACAACACACGCAATCCACACTGTCACAGGGCCAAATGATGCACTGTGTTCAAATGAACAGCCAGCATAATCTTTGCCTGTAATCCTGAGCAAGTTGAACTCTACACTTATAAGCACTACATCATGACTGCATCATGTCTACAAACACAGTGTCTCACTCTGGAACAGGAAGCTGTCGGGTTTGAGCTACCCTGCATTGCTGAAGCACATTTGATTGACAGATTTAAATTCCACCTGGCATTACAAACCTGAATGTTCACATTTTTCACAAATTCTACATTGGGCTGTACTAGATATTCTAATATTGTGCTGATCTGAGTTTGAGTTTTTGGAACTTTGTTTCTTTAATTCTGTTTGGAATGAAAAAGCCTCGGTTAACAATTTTAAGTTGTAGGAACATTTCCATACTGTTTCCATTTCCAGTTTTTAGACGTTATGTTAACATTATTGCTTGGTTAAGAGAACGTTATCCAAACTTTTTAAAATTCTTTTTAATACATTCCAGCTAACAACTTCCGAACAACAATTTTGATATTTGATATATAAAGTTAAAAAACTTCTACTAACATTGTGGCAAGAACATTTTTAGTAATCTTTAAAGAATGTTAGTCAATGTTCTTAGAACGTTCCCTGTTAGCTGGGACTGTCTTAGGTTTGTACACTTAAATGTATGCATTCGTCACTTGACTCTTATACCCAGAACACACTGCACTCATGCTATACATTATTATGGAGTTCAAATATCAAATTACCTGGACAGCCAGATTGGAATTATCTGAATTAAATAATAAAGCAGAAGCTTATTAAT
>JAZGTK010015776.1:0-13053 GCA_036877625.1 Ambastaia sidthimunki
GTGTATTCCTCCAAATTAGCTATTTTGCAATTGGTCCCTAAACATGTGCCAATATTTTCAAAACAGTCCTGAAGAGCAGAGATGGCTCCTGAAGGCGGGGTTTTCACCTGCTTCAAAACCAATTTAGAGTGTCTGAACAATCTGTATGCTGGAATTAGCATAACAGAGATGTGGTCTGAGTAGCTGAGGTGGGGCATGTTCACCTCTCTCATCATAAAGCCACATGTTAATGGAATTACCATCCCCAAGATAAATGCTAAGACAGCCCATGGATGGGCAGCAGGGGCTTATTTGGAGCCCAACTGTACCATGCTAGGCTTGGTTTAAAGCTAAATCCTTGCCTTTGATTGAGCTACGCAAAATTTGTAAATACATTAGTCAAATCCTAGCCGCAGGCATGTACTGGGCATTTCCAGTAGGCGGCAGGGTGTGTGGGCTGGTGAGTTGGGCATTTTTTAAAATTGCTATTAATCGTAATAATATTCATAAGTATATTGTCGTATCAGCACAATTCCAGGCGTATGTGTCTCTCTCACTGATGCCATGAACGAGACCGCAAGCTGTGAGACTGACAGGTAAATGTGTAATGAGCACATATGACGTGTTTACTGAGCATTGGAATCACGTTATAGGCAGAAGAGAAATGTGAATAAGAGAGATGAGAGAAGAAATGGTGAGAGTAAACAGAAAACAAAAGAAACAAAATGAAAAACAAAAAGAAAAAACAGACAATAGAGCACGGTAATGGATACAGCTCTGCATTGTTAAAATATTATTACATACAGATATGTACATATAGACCATGTGTGTGCACATGTGCGTAATGGGCCGGTTTGGATGAAGTCCAGGGCTGAATTTTTCTCACAGCCCAGCCCTGGCAGGCAGGGAAACATAACAAAAACCCTCTGTGTCAGACGTTGAAATAGAACAGCACAGCAAAAGAATCAGAGCAAAAAGAACACACTTTATTGGTTGACTGAAGAATGGGACTTCCTTAAATATCCTTAAATATCTTGTATATCAGAGACAAACCAGTAGCGCCTAGCTTGAGCATGTAATTGTGTAGAAGCCCAAATCAGTGGAACCTTACTATTTATCATTATTAAAACTCTATGAGCAGTCAAGGGTTTTACAGTCAAGCAGTCAAGGGTGGGGGATAGCCGTTTCTCTGCCTGTATTTTTCTCTGATTCAAAAGAACCTAAAACAAACTTATGCAGCACAAAGAGAAAAATAGTTTGTCATGTCCTTTACCTTAATCTGCAGTTTCTCACACGTCTCTTCTTTCTCAATTCAGGTCAGCTCTGCTGTGTAAAGACAGGCAGCAAAAGGTGACATCATTCCACTAGGATCTGATTGCTTAACCACCATTACACACACACACACACACACACACACACACACACACACACACACACACACACACACTAAAATAGATCTAAATCTTAGTACGATACTAACTTTAAATGCTCAGCAGCATATATTCTGTTCTGAATTTTGATACCCAGAAAGGGATTTTGGTATGCTAATGTCCTCATCAGTGACTATCAGCTACTAATTTTGTTGATGAACTGCTTGGTTATGCTTGTCCATCATTAAGTTCAGGACCAAACCTTTTTTGACCTGATCTAAAAGCTGCCTTCAAGGCTCTTTATGTGCATGCTTCTAATCATAGAGAAAGGTCTAAACTCATAGTTCTTGTTACTATTTCGTATATCTGTATGAAGATTACTGAGCTGATAAATGTAATGTTTCTGAAAATCTGAATAAATGTAACTGAAAATCTGTAGAATAAAACACACAAAGAGATTAAACACACTTGCTACAAAGAGAAAAATTGGATAACCAAATGCATGCCACAATTAAAATCCCTCTTCATCTGCATATGGTCAACTCCCCATAGTTCTCTTCACTAATTCCATGCATGTGCTCTGCTCCCACAATGCATTGTGTTACCATGATGTCAGTGTCAACTGGCTATCCAACAAAACTTAATCAAAGGGAGAGGGTGCAATGGAACAGGCTTGGGAGGTGGTGAGTGGAATATAAATTTGATGAGGACAGATAGAGTGCAGTTTTCCGGGCCTCAAACCTCCAGGGTATTAAACTAACTAAACAAATTTGTTTCTTTGTTTTTTTCACCTCTCTTTTTCCACCAAATCCACATCCTTTACTTTCTTTTTAGCACTTTCTGCAGAGCAAAGGGAGTTGATTAACCTCCCTCCCTCACACTGTTTGGAAAAACACTTTGTAATTAGTGCTTGGGTGAATTCATTACAGAAATAAGGATAAGAAGAATGAGACAAAATCTGGGGTTTGGGTTTTGTCACATATTTCGGGGTCTTGTGTTCTCACTAATTAATCTCTCCATTCATATGACATGAATTAGCAGGCCAGAACATATTTGCCTGAGTTTCATTTTAAACCGAGTTCCATTTACAAAGCAACCATCCATCTTTGTTCCTACTTTCTGTTACGTTTTCCTCTCATCATTTGCACTCCTGCACCATTTTTATTAATTATCGTTTCCATTTTGTACCTTAAGAGTCACTTAGGCTCAGGCTCTAGTGAGTGATGGCAAAAATTTGGAAAATACAGGATTACCCGCTTAAATGTAAAATAATCTCTCAACACTTACACACGTATCTTTCTCATGCACACATACACACAGAATATGTCTGTCACTCCTTATGAGCAATGAAGCAGTCCCAGACTGGAGGGATACTTGGTCTTGTCATAGTCAGGCAGTTTGTTCTAGTGTAATTCTCCTTCAACACTGTACAAATGATTACCAAACTTTGCATGTTAGTTATTGGGAAATCTGTGAGCATTACAGTGTACATTACAGAGAAACCTAAGACTTGATGCAAGAAACAAGCCAGAGGAATTTCCAAATAAAAAAAAAGCCATGTACCCTTATTACAACAGCGTGTCAAATAAAACAAAAGTTCACATGATGGAAAAGTTATGAGTTGTGGTTTTCTTGCTTCCATTTTCCATTTAGCGTTTGGTGAGGTTTGGAGGGAAGAGTGACCCCATTTATAAATGATGGGCAGCAGTGTTGTCACCACACCACAGAGACTCAAACACAACCACCCCCTCACACTGCCACACCCAAGCACATGGGCTTGTCCTGAAGGCCTTTACGACTCATGTGTCAGATTAGTATGTTATGTCCATACATGATGTAGTTAGTCACAGACAGACTAACCCATGCACCATTAAAATATTTGAATGTATAAACACACTGGCTACAGGTCAAGGCTTGTTTAGTTTGGTTTGGAAATGGTAATAAATTAGGTGGAACAGAGTCATGTTCACTGGTACCTCTACACTGACCAGGCTATACTGCTTCTGTATTCATCATATTCATCGTATTCAGCACACGTAAAATGGGAAAGCAACCATTATAGTCTAACTAACCCAATTTTTTAAATGTATGGTTGAACAATTGGCAACAACCAGTGGTGTGAGAGAGAAAGAGAGACAGAGAGAGAGAGAGATACTTTATTTATCCCGTAGGAATGCGACCCATTTTTGGACTGTGACCCACTTTGCTTTATATTAATGTAAATAGCTTGAAATAAGAAACTGTTTCTGAACAATACCAGTAAATATGCAAATATGCAGTATATAGCAACTGTTTATATTCAAAACAAAGATGCAACAGTCTGAATCATCTGCAGTGAACATGCAGGACTGGCATCAGCTATTTGTGATTTTATCCAGCACTTAAATACACTACCCATGAAAAATTCTGGATCACTTGCCTAAAATATTTCTATTTCTAAATATTAAAAGTTTTTCAGTCTGAAGCCTTTTCATAAATTACATTTGACATTGTAGACTATTAATGTAGTTAAGCCAACTTAAATTAACTACTATTTTAAACTAACTACTAAATTAACTTTTTTTTTATCAAAAAATGTTTTAGAAATGGATGACTTGGACTGAATAATGACAAAAAGCAGCCAATAAGTGCCCAGCATAGATGGGAACTCATATTCATTACTATTTAAAAACCATCACAGGGTGATGCCTCAGGAAACTAATGCCAATGGAATTTTCTTTAGTAATAACGTAATTCCCACAACTACCTTTGTGTTATCTGATAGTTTTAATGAGTACTATTATTTAAGAATGTGGAAAATATTGTTAATGAATGAGTAAGTGATCCTAAACTTTTGACCCGTACTGTATGTATGTAACAGGGGCCAATGCTTAAACCCTGAATTAAAACAAATAATACTTACATATGTCGCATCACTCTAAATCACTGTGTCTAACAATACACTCTGCTAACCAAACAAATAGGAGTTTCACAGTTTTGGGGTTCCCCTATCCCTAGAGAAGCTTTGTCAGGGTTGCTAAACTAAACCGTATGTGGTTTCCATGGCCAACTCTATAAGATCTGTTTGGACAGACAAAAGGGGTTAAAAGAGAAAGTATCCGTTGGGTGACCTGCACATGTACAGGATTATCTGACATTTGTAAGTGCGTAGATAGTGTTTCCCCTCCCTAATTTTCCAGCGCTTAACATCTACCTCTGCAATTTTGTCTGCCTGCTACAGACTCATGTTACTCCATAAGAAATAACTCTTGGATAACTCCCATAATCCATCTGTTCCACCCTGCTGCATGGAGTTGTTTTTTTTCATGGAGGCTGCAATGTAGGATGCAGTTCTCTCCAAAAAAGGAAAATGGAAAACATGGGAAACCCAGGCAGATCAAAAGCAACAAGGCATGTGGATAACAGTTAGGGATACCCTTAGCATTTTTAGTGTGTATTGTTAGTGGACACTAACAATGTATTTTTACTTCATTACTGTACTTAAAGGGTTAATTCAGCCCAAAATCATTTACCTGCTCCTTGATGTCATTCCAACCCGTATGACTTTATTTTTCTTTTGTGGAGTTACTTGTCTCAACATCTTCTCAAATTGCTCTGTGGAGTCACAAATCTTTTAATAATTTAAAGGATGAATATGAGGCAAAAGAACAGAATGTCACACATTTCAACACGTAAATGTTTTACCAATTTAGAACAACAGCAGAGTTTCTGTCAGGGCTCAGCAAAGCAGTAAAAAAATGTCAAAAAATGTGACATTATGTACATTTGCCTCATATTCATCTTTAAATCGTGACAGATTTCTTGACTACACAGCAAACAGAGCAATTTTTCCTTTGTTGTCTCAAAACTTGTGGGGGCACTGCATTATCATAGCAGCACTTTTCTGTTTTGTATTACTTAGCTACAAAAACAGTTTGAATGATACTGCAGACAATGGTAATGGCAGATAACGTGCCCTGTAGTAAACTATTTGTAAAAAAATACTGTTTTGAGGTCTAAATTAGTTTAGCTAACTACAATAGATTTTACTTCATATGTCAAAAGATGTCAAAAGTAAATTTTAATTCCTCATGTCATAACCTCTTGTTGTTCTATAACTGAGTAAATTTTTATTTATAATTTATTTTATAATTTTACGGTTGGCCAAATGTTAGTTATATGGTCTTTCTCTCGAAGTGGTGGTTTTAGCCAGAAACTGTCAGATGGACCAGATTTTATGCCAATGATCAACACACACATAAAGAATGACCACAACGCACACATACAGAGTGACCACACCACTATTAAACTGTGACAAATCTCAACCCTAACCTATTAATTTATAAATAGTGTGTGTTTGTTCGAACTTCACTTATATAAATGTCCAGACACAAGCATTAGTCACTTCCAAACATTTCCTGATATCAGCATCTTTCATCTAATCAGTATGCCCCCCTCCCATTGTCTCACACTCTGCTAAAAGTCACTTTCTTTTTTATTTTGCAGTCATTATTGCAATAATGTATTATTGAAGGCTATATCTCATTTGTTTGTTTTAATTTGTTTAGACTGAAGAAACACTATCAAATGTGCTGCTGTGAACACATGCCGGCACCACTGGAGGGAAGCAGCCCTGCACCAGACTGCGTCTTTGTTTAGGTCATTGCCATTTTAATTTGCAGCTGCCAGGATAAGTGTATACATGACTTTGTAAGCTAATTTGTGCTACATGTGTTACCGTGCAAGTCCAAAGCTTTTACCATGTATTTTGACCTCACTGTTAAATTCAGGAGCAAATTGCTTTATTTGTTTTTAATCATTCCTTATCTCATGATCCCCACCCATGTAAGCTGTGATGTTAAAGATGACAACATTGCGTCTACATAAGTAACTTCTAGTACAGTCACTGAAAGTATCTATAAAAACATTAACATCTTTAAAATACAATGAACCTCTAAAATTTCCTATCTAAAATAAAGATAAAACCTCTAAAATGTGAAGACATCATCACTTTAGACAGACATCACTGCCGTTTTTTCATTGAAAAACACTGCCTTGCTGCGAGCAGTTTGTGTTTATACCTATGCTTAACCTCTGAATTTCTTTTCTTACTACTCTCTTATCTGATTACTCTTCATCGTCTAAAACAGAGATTCCCAAACTAAGGCCCGCGGGCCAAAGTTGGCCCGTAGTAACCTTTGATTTGGCCCGCCATACCATCCGAGAAAAGAGGGAGAAGGAGTGGGAGGGGTGAAAGCCTTTGACACAGATCATCATTTCTAATTTAACATAACTCTTTTTTTGTTTTATCTTTAAGCTACAAAAATTAAACTGAAATTAATTGTCCAAATTAAATGTTGTAAATGAATCTGTTTTTTTTTAAATGTGCATGCGCAATTCAAGGTGCAGCGCCACGCGCTTTGCGACACTTGACGTCAATTAACATCAACGACATCATGGCAAGATGAGTTTTTATTTACTGAAGTCAATTCAAAGGCAGTATGTGTAGTTTGCAAACAGTCTGTTGCGGTTTTAAAAGAGTATAATATCCGTCGTCATTATGAAGCAAAACATTCTTTAGTTTTCTCAAAGTACAGCGGCGAGGCGCGTAAACAGAAGGCTAACGAGCTGCTTGTCAAACTTCGATCCGAGCAGAGCGCGCTGCTACGTCCTTCATCAGCACAAGAAAGTGCCACACGGGCCAGTTATCAGATTTCCGCTCTAATTGCAAAAGGTGGAAGTGCCTTCGCTACTGGAGAGTTCATCAAAGAATGTCTTTCAGTGGCTGCAAAAGCGATGTGTCCTTCTCAGGTTCGAATGTTCTCACAAATCAGCCTGTCAAGAAATACTGTCACCCGACGCATAGAGGACATGGCACAAAACATCGGCGAGCAAATAAAGGCAAAGGCAGGGGGGTTCACTGCCTTTTCAATAGCCTGCGACGAGAGCACCGACATATCTGATTCCACACAGCTGTTGGTATTTTTGCGTGGAATAAATGAAAATTTTGAAGTGATACAAGAGCTAGCTGGCATTGAGACCATTTCTGGTACTACGAAAGGAGAAGATATTTTTTCTGCTGTTGAGAGAGTGTTGAAAAAAAATGACTTAAAGTGGGATGGAGCGCCGGCAATGGTGGAAATCTGGGAGGAAAATGGGAGAAAATCTGGCCTTGCTTCATTGGTGTCTCAGAAAGTGTCAGAATGTGGAGGAAAAGTTGTTAAGTACCATTGCATTTTACATCAAGAACAGCTGTGTGCCAAATCTGTCGGGCTTGTGAATGTGATGCGTGACGTTATTAAAATTGTCAACAATATACGCTCCAAAGCGCTTTCTCACCGACAGTTCAAGGCACTGCTGGATGAGATGGATGCGCAGTATGGTGATGTGTTGTACCACCAGGAGGTAAGCAACCTCTCAGCAACCTTATCCAGGAGTTTGACAGTCGTTTTGAGGACTTCAGACACAACACTACTGACTTTGAGTTGTTTGCTGAAACCTTCACCATCAGTGTGGATACAGTCAGTGATGATCTTCAGATGGAACTACTTGAGTTCCAGTGTGATTCAGATCTGAAACACAAGTTCAGGTCCCTTCCCTTGACAGACTTCTACAAATGTGTCCCAGCAAACAGGTACCCAAAGATGTGTAAGCAGGCACAAGTGATGCTGTCTTTGTTTGGCAGTACCTACGTCTGTGAGCAGACTTTCAGTCTGATGAACTTGAACAAATGTAAACTGAAAAACAAACTATCCGACTCTCACCTACATAGTATCTTAACTTTGTCTGTAAGTCAGCTGCAGCCCAATCTGGACAAACTTCTGAAAAATAAGGACCAGCTTCATATCTCTCATTAGAGGTCACTGACATTGCAACCACATGGTTTTATTGTTTACAGCACGACTAGTGTACTTTTATTGAACTCCATTGTATTATAAAAGTAACTGTTGATGTTTTAATTGTAGTACGTTCATTCAACTATAAAACTTTAAAATAAAACTGCAATAGTTAATCAGATTAAAGTTGTATTCTATTCATTTTTAAATATTGTAAAATAAATTACGGGAAACCAAGGAAACTTTAATATAATACAGTTTGGTATATGATGCAACATCCCCCTTTGGCCCACGGCCCTCAATCTGGTTTGATTTTTGGCCCTTCATAGGAAAAAGTTTGGGCACCCCTGCTCTATAAAACCTTCATCAGCTAAGAATCTGGGTGTTCTATTTGATAGCAATTTATAATTTAACATTGAACAGCCACATTTTCAATATTTGTAAAACTTCATTTTTAAATTTTTTTTTTTAAATATATCAGAACTACAACACATGCTCTCTATGTCTTTACACATGCTCTCTAACACCGAATTAATGCATTCATGACATCAAGACTAGATTATTGTAATGCCTTACTGGGTGGTATCCCTGCAGGTTTAGTATAAAAACTACAGCTGGTCCAAATTATGACTAACACTGTCTATTAAGCATTTTATAAACTTTACAATTCTACTAACTATCTATAAGGCTCTAAATAGTTTATTTTCTCAGTACCTGAGTGAGCTCCTGTCTCATTACAGTCTGTAAGTACTGTCTACATTTCTACATTATACATTTTTGTTTCCTGCCTAGTCACAGCAGTATGACGTTAGCTGCAATCAGTAACATTATGCCTCTATCACCATCTCTGTTTGTAACAATCCTCACTGCCTGACATTTGTCACAAAATCAGACCTGAAAGTTTTTTTTAAATCAGTATATAATCATGAATCCTTATTATAAACTCATTATGTTTTTAATCAAAAAAGTTACGAATTGCAGCTTCAATGTGCCAGAGGAGAACTGGCCCGCTCGGTTGAGCCTGACTGCAATAGACAGTAGTCAAAGAGACACACATAGCACAGAAATTGAATTGTTTCCTGAGAATGGCCCATCTACATTATGAGTCGATGCCTTGACTTTGACATGAGTCAATAATAATATTCTAATCAGACTCAGAGCAGTGGTAAGAAAGTTTACTTAACTATCAGTTGTGTTTTGTGTTTTAACCCTGAACACTTCTGCACAGCTTTTAACAGAGTCCAGATTTCCTCAACATATTAAAATGCATATATTGAATATCCACAATTATTTGTCCTGAGTTAAATGGATTACCATGTTTTGTTTTAAAAAGGGGTGTACTACAATGTCAGGCAGGTTGGGTGTTAGGGATTATTACTGGACCCAAAAATTACAGACACCAATGGATAAGTTTTAGAAAGATTTATTGTCAGAAAATGTTCTTAGGGTTACGATAGGTGTTCTCCAGGCCAGGGACTGATGACAGTGAGATAGGCAGGGGTCAATAAAGGCAGTAAAGGATCAGATGATAGTCTGGTCACTAACAAGTTGACAGATCTTGGATGGTTCCTTAAAGTTGCCCAGCCCAAGGATTGAACCCGGGTCTTCCACATGACTGGCAGAGACACAGACCACTGTGCCACACAGGAGGGTCCAACAAAGTTCTCCTGAAAGCGAGTAATAGATGGGCAGAAGAACAAAACAGTTCCAAAGACAAAACAATCCACTCTCCTTATCCTCCTCTGCAACACACTTCCAAAACCAAAGCATAATCGACCCATACTATATTCTTTTGCCCATGAGGCTGGGTCCCGAGCACACAGGAGGCGAAGTCCAGTCTCTAGCTCCTGATTAAGGCGTTCAGTCTGCCCATTTGTTTGAGGGTGAAACCCTGAGGAGAGGCTTACTAAGATGCCAAGTTGTTTACAGAATTCCTCCCAGAAAAGGGCTTTAATTGTGGGCCATGGTCTGAGACAATGTTGCGGGGAAGGCCAGGAGGCGGAAAACATGTTGAATCATGATTTCGGCTGTTTGCTTTGCTGAGGGCAGTTTGGGAAGAGGGATGAAATGAACCATCTTAGAAAAACGGTCCACAACAGTCAAGACAGTGGTCTGACCAGAAGATGGGGCAAAACCAGTGACAAAATCAACAGAGATGTGCGACCAGGGGCATCTTGGTATGGGTAGTGGATGGAGAAGTCCACTGGGGGGTCTCCAAGTGGTTTTAGACTGTGCACAATCAGGACAAGCAGCAACATACTCCCGGACATCCCTTCTTAGGGATGGCCATCAGAAGCACTGTTCCACTACAAATGTGGTTCGGGCAGCACCAGGATGACAGGACAGGCATGAGGAGTGGCACCACTGCAGTATTCGTGGTCGAAGGGTCTCAGGTACATATAATTTATTGTCAGGACAAGCTGATGGAGCAGGGGAATCTGTGAGGCTTCTAATTACTTCCTCTTTGATATCAAGAAAAGCTGGAGCAAGTCGGGCAGAGACAGGTAGGATAAAATCTGGATCTTCACCCTCCTTCTCTTGAGTCTCAAATTGCCGAGAGAAAGCATCGGCTTTTTGATTCTTAGATCCAGGGCGGTAGGACAGTACAAAGTTAAATCTGTTAAAAAACAGAGCCCAGCGAGCCTGGCTGGGGTTTAGCCGTCTAGCAGAATGAAGATACTCCAGATTTTTATGATCTGTAAAAACCAGGAATGGTTGTTCGGAGCCCTCCAAACAATGGCGCCATTCCTCCAGCGGCAACCTTTATTGCAAGGAGTTCTCTGTCACCTATATCATAATTTCTCTCAGCAGGAGAGAGTTGTCGTGAGAAAAAGGCACAAGGATGGATCCTGTTGTCGTTCTCAGCTCTCTGGGAAAGGATGGCTTTGATCCCTGAACAGGATGCATCCACCTCCACAATAAACTGCCTCTTAGTGTCAGGAAGCGTCAGAATAGGTGCAGGGATTAACAATTATTTTAGGGTGGAAAAAGCCTTGCCAGCAGTTGGGGACCAGTCAAACTTCTGCTTTACTGAGGTGAGTTGGCGTAAGGGTGCTGCCACCAAACTGTAGCCCTTTATAAACGTATGGTAAAAATTGGCAAAGCCTAGAAAACGCTGTAGTTGTTTCCGGTTCTCAGGTACCAGCCAGACTTTGACAGCTTCCACCTTCTTAGGGTCCATCTTGATGTTACCAGCTGACAAAATGAAGCCAAGACACGAGACGGTGCTAGAATGGAATTCACATTTCTCAGCCTTTACAAACAGCTGATGCTGCAAAAGTCTTTGGAGTACTGTCCTGACATGCTGTACATGCTCGGCCTCAGATTTAGAGATACACAAAGACAAATCTGCTTAGCATGTCTCCTAACGCATCATTGACCAGATTCTGGAATACAGCTGGAGCATTGGTGAGCCCAAAAGGCATCACAAGGTATTCAAAATGACCAGAGGGGGTATTAAAAGCAGTCTTCCACTCATCTCCTTTGCGGATTCTGACCAGATGGTAGGCATTTCACAGGTCCAATTTGGTGAATATCACTGCTCCCTGTAGTAATTCAAATGCAGAGTAAATGAGTGGCAGGGGATAACGATTCTTGACCGTAATCTGATTCAAACCTCGATAATCCACACACAGCCTCAATCCACCATCCTTTTTGCCCACAAAGAAGAAAACCCGTATCAGCAGGGGATAAAGAGGGGTGGATGAGGCCAGCAGACAAGGCTTCGGAGATGTATTCTTGCATAGCCTCAGATTCGGGACCAGAGAGCGAGTACAATCTTCCCAGAGGGGGTGTGGTCCTGGGGAGCAGATTGATTGGCAATCATAGGGATGATGGGGTGGCAGAGAAGTAGCTCGTGTCTTGTTAAACACTTCCTTCAAGTCATGATATACATCAGGTACTTTAGAGATATCTGAATAAGCAGGATTCTCCTTGTCAGATTTAAATACACTGTTGTTCTTGGGAGCCAGGCGGAGACAGGAAGCCATGCATCCCGTAGACCAACCTAAAATCCTGCCGGACCCCCAATCAATGTGTGGGTTGTGACTGATTAACCAGGTAATTCCCAGAACCACAGGGTATTCAGGCGTATGAATTAAGTAGAACGAAATCGCTTCCTGATGATTCTCTATGGACATCTGTACGGGTCTGGTTCTAAGAGTTATTCTGTGCAGAAGTTCATTATTTCATGACCGCACAATCAGGGGTTCCCTCAAGTCTTCAAACTGAAAACCATGATTCATAGCAAACTGAATGTCCAAGAAGTTAGTGTCTGACCCAATGAAAACACTAACCTCAATCTTAACAGATGATGACATAAGCAAGGCTTTACAGAGTGGACGGGAGGACAAGGAATCAATGAGTGATTGGCTCAGCAGCTACCTCCCCTTCTCTGCTGAGCCAGCTCTTTTACTGGACACTCCTTTACTCGATGACCTGAACCTCCACAGTATAGACACAGGTTATTTTTGATGACAGACCTCCACGTCCAAGTTGCATAGGTTCAGGGAAATCAGAGGATTTGTTAGGTGAATGTATATTCTCTGTAGTTCTTACCAGATCAGGGTAATTCCGGGGGTATGATGTGCGGGTAGTCTGTCGACTCTCATGAATCTTTTCCTGCTGATGTTCCCTGTAACGTCGATCCAGCCTAATAGCTAAATCAATGAGTTCATCAAGTGTACTGGGAAGATCCACAGTAGCCAGGGTGTCTTACAGTCTGCCACAGAGCCCTCGATAAAAGGCATCATACAAAGCGGACTTGTTCCAAGTGCAGTCTGCAGCAAGAGAGCGGAAATCATAATGACATAATCACAGGTCGGTTTCCTTGAGACAAACTTAACAAATTATTTAAAATCTCATGTTCAGATTTCACAGAGTCAAAAACT
>JAZGTK010015777.1:0-13052 GCA_036877625.1 Ambastaia sidthimunki
GCAATCTCTCCCCCTTTTCACGGGGTCCTTCAGACCCTTTCCAGCAGATAAATGCTCTCCACTGTATCAGAGGGCATTGTCAGGACCTCTGCGCATCGCAACTGGTTTCTGCTAGTTAAACGAATGGAGGAGGGGGCGATTCCTTTAGGTTATGTAAATTCGGTCACGTCTGGAAGCAAATATTTATCGGTGACCTCATCGTTTGTTCAGTATTGTTCTGACATTAGGCACAGAGTTTCTTGACAGCTTCGGATATGTTTCGACCATAGTGTTGTTCCGATAAGAGAATGTTTAATGCAGAATGGAGAGCCACGGAGAGATCAGACCTGTCAAGTGTCTTTATCTCTTTTTGTTAGCATATTTCCTGTCCAGTGTGTTTGGAATACCTAAGCAGTATCTTACGAGAAAGCACATATGCAGGTCTAGCTGATAGCGTTTCATGACAAGAAACACATACAAGGTATTAAATAAACATCTCTGTGGATGGAAGGGACTTACGCATTGGATTATGGTGGTTTGAGCATAAAAACATCATTGTAGGTGCTCGTTTGTTATGGATGCCACTATGTGCTTGCATAAAATATTGGCAGGTAACTACCCTAACTAGTGACACTAACTTAAGTAAATTTTTGTGGCGTAAAAATGCTTTTAACATCTTATAATGAGTTGCTGTTTTCAACAAGTACCCAGCAGTTTTAGGTTTTAAGAACGTTTCTGTAACATTTCCATCAAGTAACAAAAAAGTTAATTTTATTTTGAAAGTTCAAACCTTTCTGTAGCAACATTACATCATTACTGTAGGAATATTTTTAACAATAGGAACTTTGAGAGACCAAACAGGCCAACACTGTTTCCTGTTAGCTGGGTGGCTGGGTGAGAATGTTTCTAGTTAGCTGGGTGGCTGGGTGAGAATGTTTCTAGTTAGCTGGGTAGCTGGGTGAGAATGTTTCTAGTTAGCTGGGTGAGAATGTTTCTAGTTAGCTGGGTAGCTGGGTGAGAATGTTTCCTGTTAGCTGGGTAGCAGTGTAGCACAATTAAATACAACACAGATTTTAATGACACATTGTTTGCACATTTACAGCTGGCCAATATTCACACTTGTTTTCTGTCTCATGTGTTGTGAAGTGAGTCTGATTCATTCTGGTGAATTGTTTGTTCAGTCAGTTTATATGCTGTAAGTGAACTGAAAAAATAACCAGTTTTATTGAATATAAAGCTAATGTCCATTACTACAATTTTTACTCGTTTATATAAATTAGGTTGTATTCTAAATACAAAGATGAGTGTATTTATTAACTTATGTTATTTAAGATAAGTTTGTTCCTTTATTGTACTGTGCTAAAACACAATGCATCTGTTGTAGCAATACATTTCAGCGTTTGGTTTTGTGTGTTTTTTGTGCGCGTGTCTATAGATGCACACAGCACAAGCTAATTTGCATGCGCACATAATACGCCAACACGGGCATACGCTAATCAGGTAAGACGTATATTCGTCTTTAAGCGTTTAGCTCTGCACATTCAGGAAAATGTGTCCTGCAGGACTCGACAAACATCAGCTGCTTCATTGAAATAATAAACGACTAAATAAAAGCAGATGCGCCGGGGCTGAGATGCCCTGCAGGATATGACACGCATGAGAGAAAAATGGCTTCTTTAAAACGGAGTCGCACAACATTTGCCTTTATTAGATATCATAGCCGTGCTCTCCCCTGGCAGCAGGCAGACTCTGCGCTCGCTGATATCACAGTCATGGCTTAAGAAGAAAAGCAATGCGATTCAGTTCTTCCCTCAGCAGGGCAGGCTTGCCATGTGCGACTGGCACTCTGTAACCACGCTGCAATCTCTCAAAGGTCTGCTTTACTTCATTGAGAGGGGGTGGCGGGATCAGTGCAAAACCAGGGCTGGCAACGTGGCCGGGTGCTCAGAACATGGGGCTCCGCTTGGGGAAGGGTGGCAACAGGTTGCCTCAATTCATCATGTGCTCCAGTGATGGAGAGAAGACTGGCACAGTGTTGAAACGGAGGCTCTAACTCATGTCCGTGCCAATGAGAGAGATAACTTATGTGCCATTGATTGGATCTTGTTTAGAAGGAATTACGCTGCTGCCTGATAGCTAAAATGATGCTGGGAATGAGGGGGATAAATCTCTCCGCTGCTTCACATAAAAGCAATGACAGTAGAAGAGGTGTTGGTGATGTACGGAGGTGATTTTGTGGTGCTTAACACAGAGATGTTGTACATTTTAAATGCTGTGACGGTATCCCCTGTGAAGGCCATACATAAATCTGGTAAATGGAAATTCAAGGCATGTGAAGTGTATATCATGTATGCTAATGTATGAATTTCACAGATATAAACACCTACTTGCACATATATGCAGCATATTTCATAATTATGCAAAATGGGTCATTTCGATTTGGTAATACATGTATGACTCACGTTTCTGTGAGCAACCTAAATTCATACCTCAAAAGTTTGAATGCATATATTTATATTTGAGTGTATAAGTGAAAACTCATGTTCTTTTAATGTTTGCACTAATGTTATACTGTATAATATTTCAACAATATATGTGTGTCCTATGTGTCCCATATGTATTTTCATACATGGCATATGATTGTATATGGCATAAGACATCATAGATTTCTAAAATTGGCAAAATGGCTTTTTACTTACTTTTCCATGTTACTCTTAAAATGTTAAAAACTGAGCTGCTGTTATAGCTCCAGCCCTTGTGGCTTAACCTTTCTAAACACTCAGAGCAATGCTGTTTTCACAGATTAATGCATTTAACTGTATTCTTTATTCAGAACAAGTTCAATTCTCAGTTTGTAAAAACAGGCATAAATCAAGTTTCCAGCAATGCACTCATAATGGAAGTTAAATACACACCATTTTGAAACTTTCAAAAAACTTATTATACAGTAGCACTGGAACAATATTCTTAAATATACAGTAAGTGGATAATTGTAGAACACGATTTTGCTTGTTTTTTACACCCGGAAGAATGTGTTGAAAATTATTACCAGTGCAATGAAAACGTACCACAAATGCTCTCAGTAGAGTTTTGTTTAAAACCAAAACATTCCTTCAGAAGCATCTGTGGGAGGCTATTTTATCAAATTAGTTTGCAACAGTCATTCTCACCTTTAGAGTTTCTCATCATGGGAAACGTTAAACTGATTGAAAGGAAGTTCCCTGTGATTGCTTCACAACAGTCATTAACAGCAACAAATGATGTTTCTGCCAGTGTCAAAGTGTGTGTGGTTTCAGAGGGACTTAGACATTAGACCACTGTATCGCCTTTATGCAGCCTTTACATGGTAAGACTAGTCGTGTATTAAATGTGTAAATTAGAGTGCCTCAGAGGGATTATTATCTTAAGTGTGCTTTGGAAATATATATTGAGATTGTGCTGAAATTACTTATCAAGATGAAAGTGGCAAGAAAACCATGAAGCCAGTGCCAGCAATAATCAGTTCTTTTCATCCTATTGAGGGATGTGAGGGGGCTACCAGTTTCTCTCTAACGACCCAGCTGCCAATGTGACTAAAGGTTTTTTGTGTGTGTGTAGGAGAAGTAGAGAACATTTATTTTCATAAGTACTTTAAAAACACTGTTCCAAACACATTGTCTGAATACGGCTGCGTGCTATGAAAGCACACAAAGGAAGTACATAGCTCACTGTTACCATGGCTTTAGCACATTGAAGAGTTACTGTGTATGGAGAGCATTCCAGTTACTGTAGCACAATACCAAATGGAGGCCAAGCTGGAGGGAAGGTTGTTGATGAGAGTTCACAGCCAATAGCACAAAGTGCTGTAAAATTATATAAAATCAAAAAATTTGGCAAGTTTTGGTTAAAAGCACTGTCCAGAGAACCTTTCTGGAATATTTTTATGATTATTTGCGTCCAAACTGACTAAATGGGATATGGAACACTTTTGAATTTGCCACCTCTTATTTTTTTCTTTTTTCTCTGAAAAGACACATTTCTTCAAAGCGCCGAGGAATAATTGAATTTGAAACAGGTTTTTATGCTGCAGGAATAGTGCACTCTGTGATCCACACTTTTTTTTTTTAAGTTGCCCTTTTTAAAAGCACTCTTACTCTAGGTGTAAACATGTTAGCTATTCTGTTTAAAAATATCAGTTCTTAATGTCACTGAAATTTTGACATTTAAACATACAAATTGGCACATTTTCTGTTTTTGTAGAAAGGTGGCAAGCTGTCCATTTAGACATAGCTGGATTTATATAGTAAAATCATGTAATATCTATGCTTGTTTATCTTTGCTTGTGCTGATAATTTGTGCCATAAATACCTTATTCTGCGTGCATGGAATAAATCAGGCTTTTGGATTTAATTTTGAGGCCATCAACAGAATATGCTTGTGTACTGCATCCTACATGTAGATTCACTTTTATCAGAAATGTTTTTAGCATATAAAATTTACAGTCTTTTCAGGGAAAAAGAAACAAAATTATTTATGACTTATGTTGCCTTAAACAGATTTTTGTCAAGTATGTAGTATGTACAGTATGTAGTGAAAGTATGTTCCTCGCCAAAACACTACCTGCAATTAACTATAAGTAACCAATCATGATTTTAGAGAGAGATTTAATTTAAAGTCTATTGGTTAATAAAAAACTAAAGCCAGAACCTTTGGGACAGTAGATCAGAACTTTTCAGGACAACCAACAGTGCAGAGACTCGTCGACCACCAACGATTTAATCTGCGTCATTGTCATTAACTTCCCTTTCCAGCTGAAACCATGTTAAACTCCTGCAACCCGTTTTTCTCTGGTTCTTTCTGTACAAAAGTCTCGTCCAGACCTTTTGAGTAATGCTGTAGTCACTTTAGGCTTAGCCGTTCAGGTGAGTTTGCCAAAATCGCTTGCACTCATTCATCACCCAAGAAAAAAGAAAAATGGGTGAAAGAATATAGAAAAAAAAACTGCTCGGACTGCATTCTGAAGGCAAGGACCATGAGGCCATATTTGTAGAAGAACAACCTGTCCTCAGGCATTTGGTCCAGTCAGTCGTGACCATTATTGTTTTTAATGAAATCTCCCTTCCACCAGTGGCCGACCCTTTATTGCATTATTGCCTCTCTCAATTCTTTCTCCTGCCGTCTCTAGGCTGAGCTGGCATTTTCCTCTCTTTAATATCCACAATTATTTCAACATTAGAGGAGACGTTACTTTGTGCTGTCTCAACAGACCATCCATCTTCCCATCTGCTTGTTCTGTTCTTGGAAAAACAAAGGAACCTTCTAGAAAAGAAAAACACGATTATCTTGTTTTTTCTGCCCTTTCCTGAGAATATTAGCTGTTGATAATGTAACATCCTCCAGGGGGCGCTCTGAGTGACCCGTTGCCCTTTCAGCTGTAACATGAGTGAGCACAAGGTGGTTCAAAGTCTTTAAAGGTATTGTTAGCAGTAAATGTGAGCCAACACAAAATATCACTTTTTTTGTGAGCAGTTGAATCAGCCCTTTAGATTCAGGAAGATTCAGTTGAATCAAAACACCCACTGATTTTTCTCTCATCCATTTTTTCTTTTTGTTTAGTTGACTGTCTATTCTTTATACCCTCTCCCTCCCACACAACTCATTCACTGCTAACAATAATACAGGTAAATGGAGCTCTGTGGCTATGGAGATGGACCGCTTACATTAGCCTCATTGCAGAAGGCTTGTGACTTCATCATGGAAAGTAAACACTCATTGGCTGTTGAGAGGTGAGAGCCCCAGAGATTTCTTCCTGTAATCTCGCCGCATTCTTTTGAGCAGTCTGCACACACAAAATAACAATACCTGAGGCAATTTCCTCATTATTTTCTTGCATACGAGCTCTTTATGATGTTCCACCTTTTTAAACCAGCATTGAGAATCGACTGCTGCCTTAATAAGTATGAACACTTTCTTCCTGTTTCTGAGGTTCCTTTTAAGAAACAAACATGGGGATGTTGATCAAATCATTTTTGAATACCCGCTTTCCTGTTTTTATTGCTGTTTTCACGCTCGGAGCGCATTCAATACTCTTTCTCAAGTTTTACAAGGCGTCAAACTTTAAAAAGCCTCAGATCTTAAACCAGGAAACAGTACAGATCTTTTTCCATTGTGTTTGAGCTCTAAAGTCAGTCAGTTCCAAAATCCCAGCTAACACTTTTATGTTTTTGGAACGTTACCCTAACATTTCTTTTGTCCTTATAGTAACAAAAATGTTAAATGGTATTTTGAAAGTTCTAAGAATGTCCAAAATGTCTAGTTTTTTAGGCATTGCATTAATGTAATTAGAACATCAAAACATTTTAAAATTCTGTAAAATGTTCGTCTGACAACTTAGAAAAAACTTTTTTATATGATGTATAACATAACAAATGTGATGTAACTACAAGAACAAAGTTCATTAACTTTGAGAGAACTTTTAGAGAACAACAGCCAAAATTCTGAGAACGTTCCCTGTTAGCTGGGAAGCATCTCTACATTAGCATCATTAACCGCATTAGCATTTCTTCAGCTACAAATAAGAGTGTGGCATGATCTGAACATGTTTATAAAACACCAGCTCGGCTGCGAATGAACTTAATGACACGGTTGCTTCCAGAAGCAGTGTGGGTGCTTCCTTGATGCCCGGGGCCTGCGATATCTCCCTCTCCACACATTGTTTTTGGCATCCGTCTCTCCGCTCAGTGTTCATCATCTGCTTACCACTCAGATTGGCATTGGGGCTTTTAAAAAGGCAGTGAAAGGCAAGGACTGCAGATGGTGGGACACATGGTGAACGAGGATACAGAGACACAGCGTTAGCTGCAGAGAACCATTAATGAGAAAACACTTCAACCAGACTGTCTTTCATCTCGTATGTCAGGCTGTGGCACATAGTGCAAAATAGTTTATTCCCAGATTTATATATGATCTGATTGTTTAAAAGCATTACAGGAACAGTTTATTCCAAATGGACTTTCCTCGGAGAGGAATTTAGTGGAATTTTAGTGGAATTAAGTGGAATTTAAAAGGTGAAATATTATGAAGAATATCCTGGAAAATCTTTCTTTGTAAAGTAAATGCAGGCCGCCGGTTTCTGAAAATACAGCACTTTGAAAGTATTCTCAAGTGATCCAGTGGTTTCATGTGCTATAGTCGATGTATTCTCAAATTGCATAATATATGTGAAAATCAGACTAAAATGTATTTGCAGATAATCTTCCTCCACACTGGTTGGTTAACTAGATAATTTATTCAGAGAGTTTGTGAACCAGATAGAGAGAGAGAGAGAGAGATTTCTGAGGGGGTCTGACTGTAGTTTCACTATTGGCTGTAACCACACATGTGATCAGGAACAGACAAAAGCAGGGTTTGAATCTGATATGATATAAGATGCATGTAAAACTTGCCCCCTCTCTCTTCTCTCTCTCTCTCTCTCTCTCTCTTCTCTCTCTCTCTCTCTCTCTCTCTCTCTCTCTATTGTTCTCACCTTTCTTCTTTGGCTGTGCAAAATTGTACCTCCCAGTAACACAAGGGCAGATTTCATCTTGTGTTGCAATCCTGTCCTGACTCAGTATTTCTCAACAATGTCTCGTTTAGCCCTTCTCATCTTTATTCATTTCAGTCATCTGTCCCTCAGGACATGGGCTCTCTCTTAGAGAAGCTTTTCCAATAGCTCTAAGTTCCTTAATTAACCAGGCAATTAATACAGAGGCTGGAGCCATTGATGGAAGAAAAACAGTGACAGCGGTTGGGAAAAGGGCCAGAAAAGTAGCTGTTATGTGGTCCATGCAGGGTGCTAATTTCATGCAGAGTTTGCTTTTCTGCAATATATGTGTATTTTTGTGGTATATGTCAGTGTTTGGGGAGTAACAAGCAATGCTACTAACCTAAAAGGTGAAGTATGTGTTTTGCAAAAATGTCAAAAATAATGATTTGCAAACAAGTGAATCTTAATTAAATTTGATCTTAATTTAATACATAGTGCAATATTTAATACATATTACAGGTACGTGTTTTGTTTGCATGGTTCATGTTATAAATTCTGAAAGATTAACCGATTAATTTTAATCCCTGTGTTGTCTTTTTGATCAACAACAGAATTTTACTATATTTATGTTTTCAAGTATTTAGTATACAACTAATTTTGGTTATATTTTTATGTTTATATATTGGTTTATATTTTTGTTAAATGCACTTTTGTGTCAGATAAATGCTCTAATTGCAAAATGAAATAGTCATATTGATGATAATACATTTAGAAATATTGTCGCATTGTTTTTTTTATATAAGTAATTGAACTTAGTAGCTTGACAAAGTAGCTTTTCCCATACATACATATAAACATACTGAAAACCACCATCACATTGTGTGTTCTTTGCTTCAGTAATTACCAAACGTATCCATAAATCACCTGAAGCAATATAAATGATCATGGGATTAAAATGAATTTCATAAATAGTCGAGCCATTAGATGAGTTGATCGGAATAATATGCCCATGGCAACGGAGTTGCTCATTGGTTTTATTTATAATGTGAACATTAAGGCTCAAATGTCTTTTCGTGTGGAAAACTCGTTAACCTCCTGTCGATATGAGCATCTTTTTTCTGTGGCAATCTGAATACAGTGACAGCCAACGCTGTGATGCTGGACTGAGAAAAAGCTGCCCGGCGTTGTCAAACCTGGTTGTGGTTAAAGATTTAAAAGGGTTTTGTAAGTGAAAATCTCTCCTCCTCCAACTGGTGAAATGGGTCATTGCGATGCAGCGCTCACTTGTCGTGTTGGCGCATTCTGACAACAACCCAAGACTGATATCTCTCGACCTTGCCGTGTTAACACTGCGCCAGCCGGCGGTTGCTGTTTTTAGTGTTTTTTTAAAATGAAGTCAGGTGGGGAGGGAGGAGTACGGCAATGCCCGCCGCCCAGTTCCCCGGCCTCCTAATTAGGGAGTAGAGTTCTGATAACCCTGATGGATTAGTGTGGATTGAGGTTCTGGGAGGAGAGAGAAAGAGAAAGAGAGAGAGAAAACGGTTGCCAGTTGCCCAGACTCACATTCAGCACAAGGTCACCTCATAGCACAGCAAAGAATGGAGCTGGAGTAAAAGAGACAGGCCCTGAACATGAACACACAATAATGTAGACAATTTACTAGCCATAAATATTTCTTAACACCATGTTTTTATTTTTTTAACTATACTAGAGTTTTTTGATATTAGTTGTTGTTATTTAATATATTTGGCTGTAATGTAGCTGAGGATGTGTAAGATTCCCCAGCAACGATTTTGCAGAGACCTAAGCAGGTTGACGGTTTGATAAACTGGTTAGCAATGACAACTTCTTTCCACCCACCCTCAGTTCTGAGTTATCGCATCCTTCAACTAGCTGTGCAGGTGCTCACAAACAGTTTAGTAAACATTTTACTCTTTAAAATGAATAGAAGATGCACAGATGTTATCTTAAGTAGATGGTTAATATGTTTGTATATCTTCTATTTGATCATGTCACTTAGCAGAGTTTGATTAGTGAGTCTTTCTGTGTTATTAACTCACCAGAGCAATTTTTACTCACATTGGAGGCTATAAATTGATGCACTGCACAGTTGTGTTTGTGTTTTTAGTCCTTCATGTCTAAACACAATCACCTTTTCCCCTTTCCAAAAGGTTACCAGAAACAAAGATTCTTTGTAATACATTTTCTGTCTTTATCTGCACCTTTTCGCTTGCGATGTAGAACGACGGCCTTATCTGCAAAGATTTTGCTAACTAAGTGCAATTGTGTGGTTTCCCCAAGGCAAAGTCACTTTACTGTAAACCAGTCTTGCCTGAAAGTCGAGTCCAGACGGGGATGAGCTCCATTATCACAATCTCTCAAAGCTGAGGAAGAAATCTCAAGAGCACAAGTGGTCAATCAGCGTCTGATAAGGCAAAAGACATTCTGTCGGCCACATATCAGAATTCCCACCTGATTCTGTTTAAGAAACTTAATTTTTTTGTAAAGTTGCTAAATTTACATGTATTCATTTGGCAGACGCTTTTATCCAAAGCGACTTACAGTGAATTCAAGGTAAACATTTTTATCAGTACTTGTGTTCCCTGGGATCGAACCCACAACCTTTGCGCTGCTAACGCAATGCTCTACCAGTTGAGCTACAGGAACACTATATGCACAAGCCGGTTTGTTATGCTACAATTTGGCTACATTTGTAATTAATTAAAAGCTGATATGGTTTGTTTATCGAGTTGTTTATCATGTTGTGTCACTCTGTGCATATAGTATGCGTGCCCACGTCTGTATGAGAAGCCATAATTGACTGGTGTGTTTCTACTGACCTTTGAACCTCATTCCCCACAGAGCAGATATCAGAACAGTGAATGCTTCAGATGGTCATTAACTGCCCAGAGACCGTCAGATGCATTCTGCTCAAAATTGCAATTTCCAAGCTAGCTCCAATTCACTGGTTTCTATGCATTTTCCAAGAGTCAGGGTGCACAGGTTTTTATTGGAAAAACAAAGTCGTATTTACGAGGCGCTGGGCTGCTTCAGTGAGCGCTTCCAGAAGAACTAGTTACTGAATTTTCCAAGTTTGTGTGGTACATTGCAAAGATAAATGAGATATTCATGGGAACACCGTAGGAATCTGCTTTATATTCAGAGTAACGTCTATTTTTACATTTACCCTAGGCATCACACAAAAAAACAAGCCGTGGTTGATTTACATGCCATTCTGAATCTTGGCCAATGTTTTGCAGTGTGGATCAGACTTTATGCCAATTGTCAGGTCTGGCTAAACAAGATTATGGATTTTTCAGCTACAACACTGAGGCTCTGAGACTGTTTGTGAGCACCTGCACAGGTAGTTGAAGGGCGATTTAACTCAGTACTGGTGGTGGGTGGGAAGGAGTAGTTAACATCGTGCTGAGAGAATGCAGAAAAGCAGAGAGGAAAGTCATTGCTAACCAGTTTATCGACCCACAAGTGTGCTTTAGGTCTGCAAAACCGTTGCTTGTGCTTCACAGAGGGCTGTAACGCATCCTCGGCTACATCAGTGCTTATGAAACAGCCCTGTCATAAAGAGACTTTGGGGGGGATCTCATTAATCAGAGGAAGAGTCTGCGGCAAAATCGGCATGGCGGATCAAAGGTAATTACCAGTTATAGTGAAATTTACGAGCTGAAGGTAGCTTAGGAATGCTCATCTATATTGAAGAGAAATTTAATTGAAAAAAAACGAACTGAGGGGCTCCAAACTGAGTTTTTAATTAAACGTAGTCATCCCCTCACACCTAGTCTCCTGGCTGCACGCTGCGCTGGTGCTTAAGTAAGCATTGCATCATTTAAAAGCTGAGGAAAGATTAGAGCGAGAGTGACGCTCTTTTTGAGGCTGAACCTTCTGTACTGCGCCGACTGTGACATCATCACCGCCGTTATCCCACAGCGATGCTCTGAGGTATCTCTCCAAAATACAGAGAAACTAGCAGTCACAGTAAAAAACACATTTTTTACAATTTTCAGTCAATTAGAGGGTTTGAAACAGGACATACATGTTTGTGAGGGGAAATTCACAAAGAATTGCACCAAATGGTTTTATTTGCACATGCTAGCTGGGTCGTTTTTGTGCCCGACACATTAAAGAAAACTTTGAATCAGGTAACAGCACAAATGCACCCAAATTGTTTTTTAGCTGATTGCAATTTTATCAGTGCAGTTTACTTGCAGGCCGGTTGTGAATGATGCAACAGCATCGCTGCATTACTGCGATCCAGGCACCTGATCAGGCTCTTTAAAATGCAGAAAGCGCAGCCTTTCTCCATCATTTGATCATCATTTGATGAGTTACTGCAGCCGTGATCAATGGAAAATGAAAACAAACATCTCTCTCTCAAATGCATTCTGTTGACCGCATGCTTTCCGCAGTAATTGCAGCAGGTAAATAGCAGTAATTTTTGTGAATAGCACACAATCTAAACCTAATTCAGTCTTATGAGCAGCAGTATTACAGATAGTTTAGCACCGAATTAACTGGATTGCAAGTGGCCACACAATAAAGGCCCATTCAAACGGTGTTTTTGACGCTTTTAGGACACATTGTCAGTTATTTTAACAGGTTGTTTTGTAGATGGTGAAAACGCTAGAGAAGATACTGTAATCTTTACTGGCATGCAGATATTCCAGAATAAGATGATCGATTTGGATGGGATTAAAAATTAGATTATGTTGCTTCCACCTCCCCATATTAAATGCATCTCGTCTCAGGCGGCCTTTAGACAGTTTTTGTGCTAAAATACCGCATGCTGAAATGGTGCAACTGTTTAGCAAATTGAGTGTTTGCACATATTTTTGCAGGTGCCCGAGCAGTTGAGGAGACAGACTATTGAAATTATGTTCCAGGAACACACCTGACATTCCGTTGTGTTTCACTGAATGCTGGGAAAATAGGCAGAAATGACCTAAAACAGGGTTCTGGGAAACAGGTAAATCCAATTTGAAGGCAATCGGAATACAGAACTTTTGCTAAATTACATTTTGAATCATCTTCAAATCGTCCGTGTGGACAACATATGACAAAAATCATTTGCTTCTAATTAGCAAATAATTCTGCTGTGGGATCTTTTTGGCTCCTTGCTTAGATGAGCTTAATACATCAAATGCAGAGATCTGGCACACTTGCTAGTTTCGATTTGCGTTTTTTGTAGTGTGACTTTTTGCTGGGTGGTGTAATGAAACTAGTCTTTTTACCAAAGCTTATAATTAATCCTCACGCAGGAAGGAACGTATTGAAAATAAACGGCTCATCTCATTAAATCAGAAATCCCATCTGATGGCGAATGAGACTTGTTTGCTAAACTGTGTCGCAGCTCGACGGCTGTTTACTGCTTAGCTGTCCGGCCTGTTCGGGTTTGACGTTTTATTATTTTTATGCAACAGCGTTTGAGCAGAGTGAGGTTTTTATTTGCTGTGATTCTGCTGGAAATGCTGTCAGCACAGAGCAGTTCGCGAGCTCGCGAAACAGCTGATGCATTCAGCATAGACAGACATGTCGAGACCGTTTCCCCTTTTTC
>JAZGTK010015778.1:0-13052 GCA_036877625.1 Ambastaia sidthimunki
GTTTTGGTTCCTTGCCACTGTCGCCCTGTTGGCTTGCTTGCAGGGAGTCTGCTGACACTAGCTTAGATAATTTAACATAATTTGCTGTCTTAAATACTGTCTAAAATTTCTACATTTTACATATACTCCATATAATATTTTATTTCTCTTTTCTGTATCTATCCCTTGATGTTTTTCACTGTCATTTGTACAGCTGCTTTGTAACAATGTATCATTGTGAAAAGCGGTTTATAAATAAACTTGAACTTGAACTTGCTTAGAGAGATTGATGAGGGTGACCTCCATGGAGGTCCCTACAGATTTAAGATCGGAGGCTTCCTGCAGGGTTTCCATTACAGGACACCGGTCTATTTACTCTAAATACACCAGAAACCGGTCTTGAGAGACTAGTTCCCTTAAAGAGCCATCTGGCAGCCTCGAGATTGCTGCCAGGTGTGTCTCAATGGGTCCTGCGCACTTTAGAACTAGGTTACAGAATTCAGTTCAACTCTAGTGGGGCCTGCGCAGGCTGTGATTATGGAACGAGAAGTAAACAATCTCTTGAGGAAGGAGGCCATCGAGGTGGTCCCTGCTCAACACAGAGACTTTGGGCTATACAGCCGCTACTTCATTGTTCCCAAGAAGGATGGGGGCTTGCGTCCCATTTTAGATCTGCGTCTCCTGAACCACTCAGTCATTAAACTGAAGTTCAAGATGCTCACTGTAAAACAGGCCATGTCTCGAGGACTGGTTTGTCACAATAGATCTAAAAAAGACGCCTACTTTCATATTCCTATCCTTCCTCAACACAGGAAGTTCCTGAGGTTTGCTTTCAGGGGCGAAGCCTACCAATATTGGGTTCTTCCATTTGGCCTTGCACTCTCACCCCATACTTTTATGAAGTGGATGCAGCCCTGGCTCCTCTGCGACACCAGGGTATCCGCATACTCAATTACATAGATGACTTGTTGATATTAGCTCACTCAGAGCATTTGGTAGTTTGACATCGAGATGTCATTCTAGCTCACATGAAACAATTGGGGTTCAGACTGAACACTGAGAAGAGTGTGCTTTCTCCAGCGCAGAGAACCACTTATCTGGGTGTTGTGTGGGACTCAACCACAATGCAGGCACGTCTGTCTCCTGCTCGGATCGTTTCGATCCTTAGTGCAGTCATGAGAGTAAAAAAAAAAGCTGGTCACTCATTGTAAAGCAGTTTTAACAACTGCTGGGTCTTATGGCAGCTGCGTCCATTGTAATTCCTTTTGGCCTGCTGTACATGAGACCCCTACAGTGGTGGCTCAAAACCAAGGGGTTTTCCCTAAGGGGAAATCCATTCCAAATGATCAAGGTCATGCGGTGCTGCCTGCGGGCCTTAGATATAAGGAAGAAACCGTGGTTCCTTTCTCAGGGCCTGGTGCTGGGAGCTCTTTGCCGCCGTGTAATGCTAGCGACAGATGCATCCCTCACTGGTTGGGGAGCAGTCATGAGTGGCCGCCCAGCCCACAGTTTTACTTGACACATCAACTGCCTAGAAATGTTGGCAGTATTTCCAGCTTTAAAGCATTTCCTCCCGGACCTAAGAGGCCGCCATGTGTTAATTTGCACCGACAATACAGCTACGGTCTACCGGTCTACATGCTTCTTTCGGTGGCTATTTAGTGGGCAAGCATCCCATTTACACGTTTCCTCCGAGGTGCACTGAGGCCTCAGGTACGATCTCGTGTCCCACCTTGCGACCGGACTGTAGTGTTAGAGGCTCTTTGTGCTCCAACTTTTGAGCCCATAGAGGAGATTTCTGATCACCTTCTTTCGGCCAAGATGGCCTTTCTACTGGCCATGACCTCTCTGAGGGCCCTTTCTGTGGCCCCTTCCTATTTAGACTTTGCGCCCGGTTTGGCCAAAGCATTTTTCTACCTGCGAGTGGGTTATGTCTCTAAAGTACCTTCCTCTACACTACGGCCAGCCGTACTTCAGGCCTTCTGTCCTCCTCCCTTCCAGGAGAACGACCAGCAGAAGCTTAACTGTGTGTGTTCAGTGTGAGCACTGGACGCATACGACCACAGAGCTGCCCTGTGGAGAAACACAGACCAGCTGTTTGTTTGCTTTGGTCCCTCTAAATAGGGTCTTCCTGCTACCAAGCAGACCCTTAGTCGCTGAATTGTTGATGCTATCCTCATCTTCTATGAGTCCTCTGGTATTTCCCCCCCTTTGGGGACCAAGGTTTACTCAACTCGGAGTATGTGGCCTCTAAGACCTTTTCTGCAGGTGTCCCAATTCAGGATATCTGCGACGCTGCGGGATGCTCCACTCCCTTAACCTTTGTGAGGTACTATGGCCTCAATATTTGAGCCACTCCTGGCTCCTCTGTCCTCTTGCCCTAGCTGTGCTAATTCACACAAGGCAGGGATTCCTCAGTCTGGCGGAGTTGAAATTCTCATTCCCAAAGCGTTTTGACGCAGCTCGAGTTCCTAAAAAGAACGTCTCAGGTTATGTAACCTCAGTATTACGTATGTAACCCCGGTTTCCTGAGGAAACGAGATGCTGCGTCTCTGAGCCATACTTCCGGTATCCCTGTGTGCTCTTGCTTCATTCCTTTTCGAAGCTATCGGTTTGCTCAGCACACACGCTTTTAAGCTTCCTGGTCGTGACATCACCCCGTCTGTCTATGTATCGCCTCCTCATTGGACTGATTTCACATGTGATTCAGAGCGTGGTTACGCTGAAGGCATTCTTAAAGCATTTCGTTGCAGCATTTAGTTCCCTCAGGAAACTGGGGTTACATACATAACCTGAGACATTTTGTTTCCACTGTGGTTTTCCAGCATTTTCAAATTATTGTGACTTCATCCAGATTATTTTATTTTGATAAAATGAAAAAGTATAATATTACCTACATTTACATTTTTTCATTTTTTACATTTATTCGAATACCTCTTATGAACTATGATTTGATTGGCCCTGTGTAGCATATAATTTCCCTAGAAATACCATGATAAATAGTTAAGGTACTGTGGAGCAAAAATAGGCCTGTCATTATATGAATTCTTAAGTCAAAGCTTTGGTTTAACATTAAGTAGTGTGTTTAATTTCATCTTTCTTGGTTTAATTAGTTTTTGAGTGATTTAGACTATTAGAATGATTTTGTTTCATTAAGTAAGATGATATGAGGGGTGAAGAATGTATCTGTCACAAACTCACCTGCCACGCCCACTCCATCACGTTCCCAGTCACTGGAGTGCTGATCGCCATCACCTGCTGCACTTCAACAAGCCTATCTTCATGCCTATCACCCACACCTGTTCCTCGTTTCCGCAATCCGGACTACCATTCATAAACGCACACCTCAGCATTACTCGCTGTCCGGTCTCGTCTTCACGTTGCGGACTCCTCCAGGTATCGTATGCTAATTTTCCATTTATATACTAACCTGTATTCCTTGCCTGTATTCCCTAGTTAAGTTCCTTTTTTGCTGAGGTGTGTGTCCGTTTGTTCCTGGTTTCTCCGCTCTCCATTTTCCCTCGCTATACTAGGGGAAGAAACATCTCCAGAGACCCTCACCATCCTACAGAAACCAAGAAAACCCCATCATCTCCACGATCTAGAACTCTAAGCAAACCCAAGTTACCATTACTCCCCCGTCCTACATTCCCTGTCTACTTACCTGTGCATTTCAATAAACCTGTCCATTCTACGCTTCACCCTGGTGTCCGCGTATTGTTACAGTATCAAGGTTTTCATGTACAATTATTATTCTTTACCAGAATGAGGAGTGGATATTTCAGTAACAACTAATGGATTTGGGTAAATGGTAGAAACACAAAGAGTGTGTTAGAAATGTTTAGTGTTGTAACTAAATTCATTCAAAAGAGATTAACAACATGTGGATAACATAAAATTAAAACTCATGTTTTTATAGAATAGTGAGCAGTATATTGGAACTCAAGAAAGACGCTTCATAAGACAAAATGTCGAACTTCCTCTCTCTTTGATTTTATAATTAGATTTTTAGTTTAAAAATAATACTGTCATTTAACAGCAAATTACATTGTGATCAAAGAACCACACAAAACAAAATAACAGGAAAAAACAGGCACAAACACATTGTTACATCCAGACAGTGATTGACAGATGTAAAAAAACAGGGTATTTTGCAAAAAAACACAAACAAATGACAAAAAAAATCAAACTTACAATCATTTCCCAAAGGTAAATATGCTGCGTGTCGTGAGTCAAGTGGAAGTGAGGCAGGATGTTTGTCACAAACACCAATCAATTTTTTTCCTGGCGGTGGCGATATCTGCACATCAGCGTTCTCCTCAGCGTAATTCAGACATGAGTAGTAGGTAGTGAGCCTCATAAGCTCTCACGAAATTTTCCAATTTCCAACAGAAGCAGTGATCTAGTCCTTCCTCTTTTTCACCTCAAATGACCCAAAACAATTTACCATTATAACCTTCCTCCCTGATACTTGAAACATTCCCTGCAGCCTTCTTAAAGGAAACACACACATACACTTTTATACGCTGAAAGAATAAAAAGCCCACAGTACATAATTAATATTGATAAACAGTCTTTTCTATGCACAGTTCAAAGTTTGGAGGTGATTGAGGCAGTGTTACATGAAAGAACAGATGTCTTGATTCCAGCCAGTGATTCCAGTTCTAAGAAATATATCATCTATATAAATGACAGTTACATGGGTAATACAAAGCACTTTTAAAGAGTCTGGGAGAAATCTTCCTAGTTTTGCTAGGCAACAAATGCCATTAGTGATATGGCGGAAAGAGAAGTGTTTTCTGGCAGTTCTTGGCTTCCTTTTACTTGATTTTGTCAGTTAATGCAATTGGGTTTGGGAATGCTTAACAACAGAGGATAGCCCTAATCATGCCACAGGTAGTGTATGGAATTCTGGGTACATAGGTTTGTCTCTTGGCTTTTCCCTTTATGATCAAATATCCTTTCACAAAAGTTAATATTTGTAATAGTCCATATCTTGCCTCCTGATATGAGGAGCTCCAACTATGGCTCTTGTATCAGCTCACACCTTGATGGCAGACAGGTGCATTGGCAAGCAGAAGACGCACTTTTCCACGCAGGAAATTGATGTGGACCTGAAACAGCTCTGACATTGAGGATACTTTCTGTGTCTTTTGGCCCTCTTCATCACTAGATGAATGCACATATTCCTGAGAAACAAAGGTGGGTAAGCTTGTCCCATGTTTTGACAAGTATTGTGTAAAATGTAAAAGTAAATTAAAGAATTTATCCAGTGTAAAGTTTCTTTATTTGCCTAAAACAACGATTTTGCTCATTACATCACATTTATACATTTTTTTTAAATTGTATAAATTTTAAAATTGATTGATTTTATGTGAATCACAATTTTATAACCAGTATACATGAGTCACACAGTCACTGGTTGTTTCTATGTATATACAACCATAAAGTGAAGAACATGCACCACTTCTGTTGTAAGTGTAAAACATAGTACACTGCACATCATTAGTATGGCACATTAAATGGATTTCTCTTTTTCCTCTGGCTTGAATAGTAGAGCACGGTGTTAGTAATACGAAACATATAGGTTTATTTATAAAGGGAACACAGAAACTGATGTACATCTTACTCATTGTTAGTCACTTTAATAAAGCCATGTCAAATAAATACATTAAAAAGTAATACTTTTAAAATAACAGTGTTGTATTAGTGTCCTAAATGTAGTTCTTTACGATATTCACAGTTAAAACATTTTATAAAGAACACTATTTCCCAAAATGCATCCCACAACTCATGTTGCTGTTTCTTGTATGCTTTGTGGATGTTTATGTTTAATGATTCACTCACCGGTAAGCTGAGACTTTGCAGCACCTTTCTGATGCTGCCAATATTTCTAACACTGGTATCTATGTGGGACTGAAGTATGTCAGTTTGATTATATGCCTGTAAGGAGCTGATGGCATCGTTCAGCACCTGCAGGCCTGACTGGACCTCTTGAGCTTGCACTTGTATCTAAAGTGACAGATATGTACATTCATAAAAAAGTACTTTCTGGTATAATAAAACAATGTAGACTGTTAATAGCATCTTATTTTATCCGTTATTGTATTTATACTGGAACCAAACATATGTCTAAATCCTTTTATTGATACACTAGGATCTGTCATTATATTGAATATTCACAATACATTTGTTTAGTTTTTGCTGATGATATAAAATTAAGCAACATTGTGAATATCGTGATGACTTGATGTTGGCCTGATGACTGATGAGTTTCATAAAAAGCATGTGATCAGATTCACCAGGTTCATGATCCCTTTTTGCAATTATGAAAACTGCAATTTTCAAGTAGTTTTTGTATAGTTCTTGTATAGCTTTTGTATATGTTTATCTTAAATTGTCTTACATGTAGATATGTCTGTCTTTGGTATATATTATGTCCACCTGTTGTTGTCCTGCTTGTATCAACTTTATGTTGTTGTCTTACTTGTGCCTGTACTTAACTTTCACATTGAGCTTGGAGAAATGCAATCTTGTTCTGCTGTACTTGTTTTATAGTTGGAATGACAATAAATTTTGTATAAGAGCTTTGCAGGAAAACTACTTACATTCATTGCTTCCCACACATCAAAATCAACTCTCGTCAGAGGAACAGTAAGATTTGTTGCAATGCTGCAGTCATCTTTACAAGCTCTCTGAAACGAGAGAAACAATCACAAGATAAGGATTTTGTGAATGAGTAGTTCTTAAAAGTACAATAAAAGATCAGAGCTTTAGTGATTGTGTGCATGTCTTTTACCATGGCAGCCTCTGCATCCCAGGCCTCCCTAATGAAATGGTTGAGGACGCGCAGGTCACAGATGGGGCGTAATGGGGAGGACAGGCCTGGATAGGTCCACTCCAGCACCATCAGCAGTAAGGCAAAGAGTGCTGAAACATACAGAGCAAATGAATATAGATCAACTTAATGGTAGTCTATGGGCAAGCAAAAAATATTACAGAGATCTCACATACAGAGACTGCACACATTATACTACATCCATGGCGCGTTTGATACCTGTTTACTATCTTGTAGTAAACATGACATACTTAATGAAGTTACTATTGTATTCAGTGTTGTAACTTCTTATTCATTATTTGTACTTTACTGCCATCTATTACATTTATCCAATTATTTACAAATTAGGTAGTTCAATGCATTACCATTAGTTAGGTATGTTGGGCTAACAATGAACAGCATTTTTACAGCATTAATCTAGGTTAATGTTCATTACAAGATACTTCAAATATTCATCATATATTTATGATTTTTATTAGATACTTTTTCTATGAAAAACAGATGAAAAAGCTGTTTGTTATAAAAAAAACAGCTCATACATTCTTTAACATTGGATTTGAATGATTAACATGCCAGAAGCATTTTCAACATCTTAAATGACATGAATGAATGACACGTATACAACAAAAAAACCCTGAACTTTCCAAACAGTGGATCCACTGTAATAAAGCCTGTAATAAAGAAACAGATTACACAAAGAAAGTATTTGTGTATGTCCGGTCTGCAATCTCTAATCATATGTATCGCAGATTGTGTGAAAGCTTAAAAAGCCTAAAAAATAACAACAGAAACACATATTTGCAGTGGCAACAATTTGTATTCCAGAACAGAAGCCAACATTCTGTAATCCCGCCCTGTTGCTTTCCTATTATTGTGCTATGCTGAAGCCATGGGGTTCAATACTGCCATATTCATTCTATTTAGCTAGTCATGTGAACTTCTACAATGTACTTCTTACTAGGAAAGTTTAAATGCACTCTTTCAACATTAGCAGGCTGTGATGCAGTCTAACTACAGCAAAATGCACCCTCTGGAGATGCCTAGTGTCCAGGCTGTACTGTGCTCCTCTCATCCTAAGGTACTCCTGATTCTATTTGAGATTCTACAGATCTCAAACACAAAATACAGACAAAAGATTTGGGTCTTAAGCTTCTCTGTCAGCATTTACTGCTGGTCTTGGCAGTGAATGGAGCCTTGTCAAGGCATAAAAAGTTATTTTGACATTATGACCTATCCAAAAACCAAGAATTGTTACAGAAACACATACCATGCCTGAATTCTACTGAATGCATGTCCGCCATCTAATTAGTAAATCCTTTGCAGCTTTTCCTGGAACTAAACCTATATTTTGTGTTACCAAGCCTTCAGCATTTTATAGTCACATAATTTAATTAAATGCAAGCCGTTCTAAGACAGACATAGCCAGGTCCTGTTTCCATCTCTTTTTCACTTACCCATAAGTGACTAGTAAGGTCATGTTCAGACCACCATGCATGTCGAATTGTGTGCGTTAACTAACTATATATTGCGTTAAAAACCTCCTCCTGTCCTTATTTGTAAAAACAGTATAAAAATACAGTAAACAAAAATAGTGTTTTTTTATTTAAAAATGCAGTTTTCTGTTAGACTTTATATGCTTGTACAAACACATACACTTGACCCTGTGATTGGCTGAGAAAATCATAGAAACATGAGGGGGGAAACACTATTGCGAACAGCCTTACTGTTCAGGGGAGGGCACAGTCATGTGCTGGGTTTGACGTTTCAGACTTGAAGTTAGGATCTTAGCCAATGTTAAAGGTAACGGAGAAAGTGCCAAAACTAAATGCCAACAACTAGAGTCTATTTTCTGCCTTGCAAAAGAGAGCACTGACAAAAGCAAGTCTTATGCTTGGTTAAACAAAGGACCTTGACCTATAATTATTTCTTTTATAAATGTACAAAAAACCTACACATTAACTGTGCCAATAAAAATCCACTACAACATGTAAGACGGATTTTATAGCAACATGGACATTGACTATGGAAATTGACTATGTTTTAAAAATAAAAATGGTCTCAAAAAATGAAGCTCTTCTAGATTAAACTTGATCTGTAATATTAAATTTAAAATATTTCCTCTCCAAAAGAAACAATCGGAGAAGCTATTGATGCAAAGGTATTGAGTAACTATTTAAACCACATATCTGCTTGTGTGTTTTTTCTGCATTGTCACTGTATCAGAACAAAATTTACTGGTCTATTGTCCAGTTTACATTATGCAGCAGTTTTTACATTAAGTCAGCTCATTACTCATTGTAATGTAAAGCCCATGCTTACAAAGATGCCAGGTCATCAGAGGGAAAATTCTTAACAAATGCATTACATATCAGTAAAGATCTCAGTATTTTCCCATCAAACACTGCATCCTGTCAGTTAAATAACTCTGTTTGGGGTCATTACAGTTTATGACTTGATTTCATTTTCTCACATAGCCAAATTAAAAACTTATTATTTAAATCGAATTATTTAATAATTGTATCAAGCCAGTGCTGGTTTGCTTTTTTTTACCATAGTATGTTTACATAGTAAGTACCTCATTTTAACTTTCTATATATCAAAATAATATTAACATTAAATAAAGAGCAAATTAGAGCAAAATAAATGAACGTTTAAAGCAATAAAGATTTTTTTAAATTTTTGCTTGCTAATATCTAAACGATGTAGTTAACAATAAATAACAAGAAACCCTATTACCAATTGTAAGACCATTACGCTGTTTGTAGATCAAATTATAAAAAAATCTTACCTGAACTGTGAAACATTCGCAAACCAACTTGGCATTTTTTAAACACATGATTAAAAATGAAAAATATTGTGCAAATACAGCTCAACTGGTAGTACAAAGGACATCGATAGACTGGAACATATACGCATCCAGCCCTGCGCAGCGCTTCTAAGTACTCTCAGTAAGACTCACACACGACCAAATACAGTGACATCGTCCCTTCCCAGGAGGCACGTACAGGCTAGCCTTTGCATCACCCTATTGGCAAGCTTTCTATGAATGTAAGTTCTCTTTCACTCCAAGAAAGCGATAGCGCGATTTAAGCAGAAAAATGTGGAACGCTCTCTCTAATATCATGTGAGAGGTGGAAAATAGACCTTTAATCAGTGAAACTGTAAACCCGAGGTCATTTCATTTACTCACTGGGTATCTTCATCTCCGAATCCAGTGTCTTACAGGATCCTCTCCGTTTTGACCATGGCTCCGTCTATTGTCCATTAATTGCAACCAAAACTTTCAAGGTATTATCAGCACTCATCGGTTCCGTAATAGTGTTTTATTTATTTTTTGTAATCTATGACTTTGAAAATAAAATTAAATATAACCGTGATAATTATATGGTCAACTTCCTGTTTTGCAAGGATTGGGTTATATGAACTTAAATTCACCTGTTTGTTTTAAGTTTGAAGTTCCAAATCATGAAAAGTTGTTTTAAATGCTATTTGGAGCATTAAAAAAATGGAAAAATATGATAAGAATAGTCTATATTGAGTTTAAAATGTTAGAATTGTGTGTAATCCTTGAGGATACAGTAAGGTTATCTAAGAAAACATATCTAGTTACTGGTAAGACCAAACAGGATTCAGAGCTCCTACATTTTTCAGTTTACCAATTAAAGTATATCAATATATCCATCCATCTAGGGTGCATTCACAAAAAATACTCATTCACTATGCATTTTGTCTAAAGTTACTTGCCTTATGTAGTTTTTTTTTTTTTGCCAGAGTACTTAAAGCCAAATGCATTATACTGTTCTAAATCATGTCTGATGCAGCATTAAGTCTTTGACAAAGATGTATGGTGTCAGTCAGTTAAAATATATAATATATAAAATAATATGGCTCACTCAGTAACATTGCTATTAATGAACTAATTGCAAATGAGCAATTAGGGCAGATATATGTAACTTATAGGCATTGGACTAAAATATTAATTTGATAGCAAATAATATACATTGATACATTCATACATTTTCTTCCACATTTTTAAATAATAGTACACTTAAGTAAACTTAGTAAAACTATAAGGTAACACAGAGGTAGTCTATTTAATGTAGGTGTTCCTATAGCTCAACTAGTAGAGCATTGCGTTAGCAGTGCAAAGGTTGTGGGTTTGATCCCAGGGAACATAATTACTAATAAAAATGTATACCTTGAATTCAGTGTAGATTGCTTTGGATAAAAGCGTCTGCCAAATGAGTAAATGTAAAGGTAAATGTAGCCACACATTGCCTAGAATTTGCGAAAATGTTCTCTTGGCATTTTACCGTTTAGTTTTTTGTGGCATCACTCTGAAATGGCTTTTTGTTCCCAACTATGCTGGGCTCTTTTAATAAAAATTGTAGTTTACTTATGACAAAAATTTGTTTAAGTTGGCGTAATTATATTAATATCTGCAAAACTAATTTCAAAATTGTAAGAAAACACTTTCAGATTGAAAGACTTTTTAGATCATAAGAAACATTTTGGCGAACCTAAACTTTTGACTGGTAGTGTACTGTATATTGCTTACTGTGTACTTACAAAGTACAACATATGTCTAATTTAAGCATAATTAATGTAGGAATTTCACCATCTGTGGATCTGATTTTGTTTAATTTTCTGTCTGTCTATAGTTCACATAAATATAAAAACAATTTGAGTATTACTTATCTGATATTAACTTAAAAAGTTCTTGCAGATACATACACAAGACCTGTATTTGCAAGTAGTGATTCCCAATATGTGTACCCCTGGGGGTGCTTAGGTTGGTTCTGGGGGTATGATAATATTATAATCATATTCAGTATGAATTAAAAGAAACACACTACTGGTTTGGTAATACATAATACTTGTGGTACATCCTATGCTTATGATCACAAAGTGGCTATTGGGGTACAGAAGATAAAAAAGGTTGAAAAACACTAGCTTGGCGTCATCATGTTTGCTGTCATGGCACAGTAGTTCACATAACTCTAAAAACAATTTTGATATCAGTGTATATTATCTCCTCTGTTTCAATAAACTTTGGGAACTAAACATCTGTTTTAATTTGCACATACAAGTTTTGTATCTCCAACATTCACCATGTTTGTTTTCATAGCTCTAAATCTTCTGAATTGTTTGTTGTCTTGATATCAAACTACTGTTTGCTCTCTGCCTGAGCCAAGTGGAGAGCAGGGATAGACAAGGTACGTGCAGTGGAACATGTGTCATGGCTGGGGAGGGGGCAAGGGCGGGGGCATCTCGGCATAGTAACTCTGAAGCTTGGACCCTGTCATTAAAATTGGGATGATTAAAAAGGGGGGGTCAAGGTAAGACCCAAGGATAATCATCCAGCCCTTGGGTAATAAACAAAAACAGACAGGAGTTGGCAATGCAGAAAAAGAGAGTGAGGAGAGAAAGAGCGAGAATAAGAGAAAGAGCATAGATTGCATAGTAAATAAAGAATGACTATATGACCACTGTCTTGATTGCTTAATGGGAAGAAAGCCAGATAGGGCTCCTTGTTTCAGATCCAGTGGTGCGTCACAAGACAGGAGACTCATATAAAGGATTGGGGGACAGGGAGGTCGGAGCCACTAAGGTGGCCTGTCGGAAGTTATTATTTTAAAATGAGAGGCATTCAGAATTAATAAACCTGAGTTTACTGGGTATAGCACTTTCTTGGTTAAAACAAACCCTTTTCTTTGTTTTCACTTGTAATTATATTTACAACCCACAAGGTATATATGCAATAACCTTTTATTTAAAAATATTTATTTTTGCTGAAAGTGTAATGTATGTCCTCTTCATGAACACTCAAAAACATTCCTTAACCTTTTTCCAATATTTTTTCAGGTCCACCTCCATCAATTTTTGGAAGGGAACATACATATGTAAGGGCTGGCAATACAGTATAATACTGCAAATTGTATTTTCAACTTCAGTGCCTTGCAGCCCAAAGACACTGTTATGTAAATTAAATTCAATTAGTGCTTTTAACGATGTTGCATTGTTTCAAAGCTGATTTACATATAATGAAAATAAAAACACAGAAAACTGAAAGAATATTAAACAAGTTCAACACAGAATGTACTGGTGTCATATGGATGGATTGCAAGGTGAAGCAACTTCTTCAAGACAAGACCTCTTAATGGTCTGTTGGCCAAAAGAAGAAAAATCCCTTTAAAAAAACTTTACAAAATTTTTGGCAAGCTTCTCTCACACA
>JAZGTK010015779.1:0-13051 GCA_036877625.1 Ambastaia sidthimunki
GTAACAACAGAAAATACTGTAACCACTCTTGAGATACTGTAACAACAGAAAATACTGTAACCACTCTTGAGATACTGTAACAACAGAAAATACTGTAACCACTAATGAGATACTGTAACAACAAAAAATACTGTAACCACTCTTGAGATACTGTAGCAACAGAAAATACTGTAACCACTCTTGAGATACTGTAACAACAAAAAATACTGTAACCATAACAAACAATACTGTAACAATAACAAAAATAACACTGTAACCACTTAAACGATACTGTAACAATAACAAAAGATACCGGTAACACCAAAGTTTAGAGCTGTTACATTATAAATGAGATCGCTGTGATATTGACTTACCTCTGAATATAAGGTGTAATGATGTAGGAAAGTGAAATAGGACAGCAAAGGTTTTGTGTTCGCTCGGTTGAAGCTACAAGCTATTGTATTTAAATCCACAACAACTAGCCGTGAACTGCAGGAGATAACTAGGTGTAGTTAGTTGGCGCTGTAGAAAACGCTAGAAGATCTGCTGCTAGCGCCGGGCTAAGCACCACGTTTTGCCGGCTGGGTTTCTGGGAGAAACGGTGTTGAATTTCAGTTTCAGTTCTCCGATCGGCCGCTATTTGAAGATCAGGACTGAAACTCAACCCCAAACCTCTTTAATCTGCCCCCGTGACGAGCGAAGCGCTGGTTGCCAGATGCTCCCCAAACCCGATGAATTACTTTTACATATAACGCAATTATTATCAACACAGCGTAATTAACAAACGCGTTTTATAACGTTTCCCTGATTTCTGCTATAAACTGCAGTTCCTATAAGCTGTAAACGCTATTGCCACCGTGACGCACAGTCACAAAATCATTTCATTAAAATCTTTTACGGGTATATGATGTTAACATTGTTTAGAAAATAAACCATCCTGTGTTTTAGAAATCAATCTTATATTTTGTACTCGTTTAAAACAGAATTTCTATTATTATATCGCGCCGCATTTGTCGCTGTGTGTTTTGTGCCTCTCGGCACCCGTAGCGAGACTCGAACCCGCTTCACCTGCGACACCGGACGCGCTGAAGGTCGTGAAGACACGCTGAATATCACGCCTGGTACGTGTTTATAATGTGCATTTTATATAAAACACCTTTATAGTACAGTCATTTTTATTGTGTTTTACAATACATGTATTGTGTGTTAGTTCAATTATAATTCGTCCCTTGTTCTGTGATACTAACTGTAGCTAACTGAAGACATGAAATAAAGCGAACATCTGTGTTGTCTTAAATAAATAAATGTATAAACTCCATCACACCAAAACCAAAGTTTCAACTGCTGGATTATTGTGTTATGAAAGTCACTCAAACATCCATTTGTGATGGTCAGAAGAGCACGTAGCGCTTCTCAACGCTGGTCTGACATGATATTAAAAGCTTCCGCGTTGTTAGTTATTAAAGCAGGAAGTTTATTCATGTTTATTGTTGTGTTTCAGGACAATAATGTCTCTTCAAAAGCCAGTAATGAGGGGTCTCCTCGCCAAACGCTTGAGGTTTCATCTGCCCATTGCGTTTGGTCTTTCCCTGCTTGCAGCAATTGCATTTAAGGTCAGCTGTATTATATTAAAATACAGAAATGAAACATTAACTAATTAAAATATTCTTTTTAATATTAAGTTTAATAGTAATAAAATGATTTTTTCTAGAAATGTTTTGGTATGTTTTCACAGTTCACAGTAACTGAGCCCAGGAAACAGGCATATGCTGATTTCTACAGAAATTATGATGCCATGAAGGAGTTCAATGCCATGAGAGAAGCTGGTGTTTTTGAAAGCGTCAGGCCGTCTGGAAATTAAAGTAATTCTCTAAATGAATGTAAATAATAATATACATGCTTTTATCAAACTCTTTATGCACCTTGTGTCATTTCACAAATATATTAAATAAGCCTGAAAAAGACTTTCTGACCAAGACAAAAACTTATCCAGGATTTAATTATAATCATATCAGGGTGCCAGTCAATTTTGTTTATCTGAATTTTGGAAAAATGCTGACTTTTTATTGACTTTTACAGGTTATGTGCCCCCCCTGCATTCCTGGTTTGGATTGAATCTTTATAAGATTTTTGGACATGAACATTAATGTCTGATGTTCTCATGTGTGTAAAATAAACTATTTTGCTTCTATCATGATGTAGTGACTTTTTTTACCCTGTGTATGAATTAAAGAATTAATAAGTCAACATTCCATATTTTTTATAATTTGAATATGTGAATTGTACTGTCATTCTCTTGACTGTAAAGTTAAATGCAAACTCTGTTTTGACCCTAATACAATCCTAACTTAAGTTGCCACAATCATGGCTTGAATAATTGCATGTACCGACTGCATATGAAAGACCATCAAAGATGTTACATTATGTTTTAGACAAGGTACACATAACTTTCAAAGTGTTTGTTCATAATGATCTTTAATAGTCAACACTGATCAACATTTTAACATGTTAAAACAAAATGTTTAACAACTTAGTAGCTACAAAACGGTAGTAAAAAAGATAGCATTTGATTTCCTCATTGTGAAAAACTCATGCAGCCAAAGTGGACCTTTAATTTGAAGTGGGTTTTCCCAGTGTCCTACAGTACCGGAAGTGCTTCAGCAGCGGAACTTGATATGTACGGAGCAACTTAAGCTAAATGTAAGCGATGCTAACGCACACTTGAATTCGTGTAGTTAGTTATGTAGCGCAAATGCATGTGTTTTCATCTCACTAATACTAGCTGTATACGCTGGGTAAGGTGTATGCTAGTTATATCAGTTTGGGTTAATATTAGCTCGCTGCTTTCTGTTCCCTCCCCGCCCCTCCTGAAGCCCTTTGTACCAGAGACCCCTGAAGTAGCCAGCATGTGATGTGCATATAACACTCACTGTTTAGTCTGGGTAGAGCACAAACAAACTAGCCAACAATATCTGGTTACTTTCTATAGGTAGTTAAACGTCAAGTTTGTTGATGTGACGTCATTTGTTGAGTTTGAGGCTTTACTTGTATTGAATAGGACAGAATTAAATTTTCTAACAGTTCTGTATTGTCTGAATGATAAATTATATGAACTTTTACCTTTGTTTTTTTTAACCCCCTTTAAAGGTGTCTGGCTGGAGTCGTGACCAGCATCAGTCGAAAGTCTGAACGCTTCTCTTCCTTCAACCTGTTAACTTTGAAAACAAGATCTCCAACTCTCTGTCATCCACATGAGTTCAGTGTTTTACTCCCGCCGGGCCGAGCGCCATGCCTGACCGGGATAGCACTTACCTGGCAGGTGGCAGTGGGGGAGGAAGTGGCACTGGGGTTGGAGAGGAGGTAGGTTCAGGGACTGGTTTGGGTGGAGGGGAGGGTCGAGTGACAGTGGGGGGCAGTTCAGCAGGCTGTGGAGGGGGAAGTTCAGGTCCCGGGGCAATGGGAGGAGGTGGGGTGTTAGGAAATGGGAACAGCTGTGGTGGAGCCAGTGGGGGATTCGGCTCTGGTTTAGGACTCGATGGCGTTTGCCGGGACTTTTTGCGTAACGTGTGCAAGCGTGGCAAACGCTGCCGTTTTCGCCATCCACATTTCAGTGAAGTTCCAGATTTGGGTGTCCAGAAGAACGAGTTCATCTTCTGTCACGACCATCAAAACAAAGAGTGTGTGCGCACCAACTGTCGATTCGTTCACGGATCTAAGGAGGACGAGGACTATTATAAGAAAACCGGTGAGTTGCCCCCGAGACTGCGGGGAAAAGTGGCAGCAGGCCTTGGACTGTCCCCAGCAGATCTCCCGTTGAGTCGTGGTGAGGTCCCCATATGCAGAGACTACCTCAAGGGCGAATGTCAGAGAGGCAACAAGTGCAAGTTTTGCCATGTGAGAAAGGACTATGATTATGAAGCCTCATCCAGGGTGGGTGTTGCATGCATGATGGGTGTTGCGGGTGGCGTAAGTGGGATGGTAAATACAGGTGGAGGAGGGGTGGGGGGCGTTGGGAGTGCTTGTGGTGGGATGTCGGGGCTTGTAGGGGGTGGTGTAGGTAGCTATATAGGAATGGGGTGTTCCAACATGGGTGGATGTAGAGACCAGGGGCTGTCGGGTGGAGGGGGTGGTGGGGGCCCAATGAGTGGCTGCATGTCCATAGGGACTGCAGGTCATCGGCGCTACGATAGGGGCCCCTGCTCAGTCTATGACCCCTTGTTTGAAAATGGGCTGTTTGAGACTGGACCGGTAGAGGCTCCAGTGGACCACACAACCCTTCAGCTGAAGAGACGGCGTTTGGAGGGCCTGCGATTTGCTGAGGGGTCCAGTGGTGGGTATTATGACCTGGGAGTTCAAACCACCCTGGCAACCAGACCATTGGAATATCGCTTACTAGAGGAGGAGAACGCTCTACTAAGGAAAAGAGTGGAGGAGCTGAAAAAACAGGTGAGGAAGTGATATAGTACTGATGGCGTTGTAAAAGAATAGTAAGAGTTTGTTAATATTTTTAAAAACCTGTACAACTTTCTTCTGAGGGACACAACTGATAAATTGCAGTAAATCACAGATTTAGAATGATGACAGAATTTTCATTTTTGGATTTTCAAGTTGTTTTAGACTGTCTTTATAATATAAACATTACAAAACCAGCATCTTTGTTATCACTGAATTGTACCTCTTTGACACATTTTTATTAAAATGTATTTTGAGAAGGTAATTTATGTATCAACATTTGTGGGAAATGTAGTTACATCCTAAATGTCTTTTTTTAAATATATTTTTTTAATTCACACACATTCACATATTTTTCTTTTTCCCCTCAAGGTGTCCAATCTCATAGCCACCAATGAAGTGCTTTTAGAGCAGAATGCTCAGTTCAGAAGCCAGGCTAAAGTGATGACTCTGTCCTCCACTCCCACTCCATCCGAGCAGAGTCTTGCACCGCCCGTGGGTTCTGTGAGCTCTTACAACCACAGCATCGCCCAGACTCACACCACTCTCAGCAGCGCTGCTCTGCAGCCCCGCCCAGTGACCCAGCAGGATTTGGTGGCCCCGACCGGGGCACCGACCGCCCCACCAGCTAATGCCGCGCCCCCCACGGCGCCCCCTCCGCATCTGAACCCTGACCCCATCTCTGCGGCGCTCGCTCAGACTATCGCGCAGGGAATGGCCCCGCCCGTTTCCATGGCTCCTGTAGCGGTTTCTGTGGCACCAGTTGCTGTGTCAATGGCACAGCCGTTGCCGGGCATCACGATGAGTCACGCCACCACACCGATGGTGTCGTACCCCATAGCCAGTCAGAGTATGAGAATCACCACCAATACCTCACTAGCAGCTAATCTTTTGAGCAGTACTTGTTCTCAGTTCCCCTAAAGAGAGAGTTCATAGAGTTCAATTTCTCCCATCATTTACTCACCCTCATGTTATTCCAAACATGTATGATTTTTACTGCTTCTGAGGAACACAATAGAAGATATTTTGCCTATAACAAAGCAACTGTGACACCTATTGAGTCAAATCAATTTCTCTCAATTTATTTTTTGTTTGTAGAAAAACTCAAAGGTTTGGAATGACATAAGGGAGAATAAATAATGGAATATTTTTTATTTTGGGGATGAATTATTTTTTAATATGTCATTTCTTTATCAGCAACACAATCAGAAAACTCTGATTCATGTATCTTGCTAGAGATTGTGGTGAGTTTCTCAGTGTGACTGAACTGAATCTTCAGCTTTCTGTGTAGGCAGAATACAGAGATTCATTTGTAAATGTACAGCGCTTGATTTAGTTTTTCTCACCATGCTGTAATGAACCTTTAACAGAGCAGAAGTGTTATAAAGACTCTTTTGAGATTGGCATCAAAAAAATCTTTCTTTCCACTTGGACATTTATTAACACATCAAAATTAATTTGAACTCATATTAAAGATGTAAATATTTCTCTAATAATCACTACAGAAGGATTGTGATTTTTCTTGTTAACTGTCAGTTTGACTCCTTTTTTATAGTTTGTTTTGTGAATTGTTTTGTGATGCTTTTTGTGAACCGACTGAGTTTTCAAAAATCATACCCATTAAACACCATTATTCATTCTTGTCCAAAAACAAATATGTGGGCCTGAAACTTTACATTGTTTATTTCATTTGAAAACAAATAATTGTTTTGTCAGAAGACTGATTATTGTTCTTCCAGGCCAGGTGAGTTTACATAGATGCTTTTTTTCACGGAATGACCCTCATGTTCTGTTGATACTGAGTCCCTGTTGTTTTTGAGTCCTCAAGATTCGTCATTTTTAAATGAACCTGTTCTTTTAAATGTAGGATTTTCAGGACATTATTACAGCCCAGTAGATGGATACATTTATTTTTACTGTATAAGTTAAATGATTGCGTTTGTTTTATACCTGTGTCTTTGAGGCTGAAAGTAGATAGGATATTTCATAATCAGCTCTCATAAAATTAGCACAATTTATGAAGTGTTTCACTCTATTAAAAGGGCTTCTTGGGTCTCCTAACACCAAACAGAACATGAGGGTAAGAGGAGGGATGACTTGCTGAAACAAGTCTGGTTTTTGTAGCCAGGCTGCTTTATAAACATCAGATTGACCAGACAGTATGATCATTTTCTAAGCATGTTTTTCAAACTTTAGACATCAGTGTTCAGCTGGTCATGAGTAAAGCTATGAATGTTCAGGACTGAAGAATTCTTCAGAGTGGAAAATAAAGTGCGGCCGACCTCAAGAAATATCTTTAACCTCTTCACTTTTCTATTGAGGTCTAGAACTCACTCAGCAGACATGAAGGCCTACAGGTATTTAGTTGTCTTGTTTCTGTGTTTTTGCCATTTTTCATTTCGTGTCTTTGACTTGTCAAATGTAATTTCATCATAGAATAACATTTTTCTATTGCCAAATAAATGTAACTAGGTATTTGTTGTAGGCCAATAAAAATGTGATAAATTGCTCAGCCATCAAAAAAAGGCTAATTTCCTGTCATAATTTGCTTAGGTTTTAAATACCATCTTACTGCATAAACTGAAATGTTAATTTTCCAGAATTTCTGGTTATGCAGTAGAATCTTATATATATTAGAGTGTTCTAACAAGGCAAAATTGCATAATTTCACCTAGAAAAAACTAGTCAAAATTATTTTTAGTCTATGCTTTCTAGATATCAAAATATGCCAAGATTCTCTTTTTCTTCCATTAGAGTTTCTTTATTTCTATTGTAATATAAATAACATTTGCATTTCCTTAAGATTTTAAAGAGATTCTGACTAGTTAACATTTTATTTTGTACATGTTCCACTTGTCAGAACTACTAGTCACTATGACTAGTCAGAACTGTACTGTAGGTACCTTCCGTTTAAATTAATACTAGTCTGTGTTCTAGATATCAGGAGTTAACAAGTTACAACCAAGAATATTCTTCCTTTATAATGAAGTCTATGTTGTAATATAAATAGCCATTTCTTAAAGATGTTTAAGGTGATTCTGGCTAGTTCACGTTGCATTGTGTATTTGTTCAGCTGGATCAGAACCGACACCATCTTAAGACTCGTTAACATCTGGGTGTTGGATTATAAAACGGTCCACACGAGCTCCCAGCAAAGTGTTTGTCCTTTTTTGCACAGCTGCGGGTTTTCGGTGGGCGTGTTTCTGCATGAATAACGGTACAGGCCCAGACCTCCAGATTTGTCTCCATCAGTGTATTGATCTGCAGACTCATCTGCAGCGTTTGCATCAGTCTCTCACTGACTCTGAATCAGCAGCACATGTTGGCTTTGAGTTGTAAATCTATCAGTAACCGCATCCTCGCCGTTTGGACACATTTGCTTACCGAGCGACTCATTCAACATGTCGCATGTCGAGGGGGCGACGAACGACTCTGACTCGGAGAAGAAGAGCGATTTAACCCAGGACAGTTCATCTGGGGTCATGGAGGTCCCCAAAACCAAACTATTTGATGCTAAAGCAATCTTATGGACTTTTGGGAAATGTCTCACTGCCCTGTTACCCGTTTATCTGGCTGGTTACTACCGGATGAGCACTAGTTTGGTGGCGGTCGGGATGGTGGTCTACGCAGGATGGAAACACACTCGTGAAGCGAAAGAGGCGAGACTGAGATCCGCTATACAGTTAGTGACCGACGAACAAGAAACCATCTCCAGCAGATCCTTCAGGAGCAGAAGAGACTTGCCTTCATGGGTGAGAAATGTGCACAAAATGTGCTTTTCATGCTTAATAAATAATATTATTTATTAATAATGCAGAGCTTCCATCATCTCGTATTCTTGTTTAAAAACAAACACTCAAACGCTTCACTTTAAACACATTTATTTGCTCCAAGTAACTGAACGAGTATCTGAACTGAGTCAATTTGTTTGTTTTAATGATTCATTCGAGTCGAATCGCACAGAGAAGAACCAGAGCAATAAAAAAGACGTGTTAAAAGCACAGATAACATACTGATCAACAGTAATGTATGAATAAATGTGTGAATAAACGGCTCAGGACTGACACGTAAAGCAGCAGAGGTCTGAGCACACGATGTCCTCAAGAGTCGGTCAATCGTTTGTCATTTAAACGAACCGTCCCAACCAAACGACTCGGTTCTCTGCGGGTTTATCAGACACGTTCAGCGCAAACCTCCACAAAACCTCCAACAGCCAACATGTGCTGCTTCTTCACCCAACTGCACAGCCATGTGTCCCTAAAATAATCCTGTATTTGATCCATATATCATTATAAATATCCTGTGATAAAACAGACTACACTTGTTATTTCAGATATAAATATATATATAACCTGACTGAATTGATTTTATTAGTCTAAATGGTTTTAAAGGATCATCAGAAAGCAAACTAATGAAATAGATGAAAACACGCGAGGTGGTTTTCCTGAGCTGTCTGTTGTTTGTCTCTTCATAACCACATCCTCTGTTGACATTCTTTGTGTTATATAAAGATTATAAAGACTCTTTCAAACATGTTTAACCCTGTCTGTACTTCTGTATCATTTCAGGTCAATTTCCCAGACGTGGAGAAGGTTGAATGGTTAAACAAGGTAAATCGGTCAGAACAGTTTTAGTGAGGGTACGGCAGGCAGTTTTAAAGAGGCTAGCAAGAGCAACTAGCTTTGACAGCATAAGATCCCGCCATTCAGAGCCTCTCTTAAGCCACACCTCCAGCACTAAACACAGCACTGAACACAGCACTGAACACAGACATCATCTGACTGACATCAGAACGTTCAGGCCGAATGCAATGATTGGAAAAACATTTTATGGTCCCACACTTTCCACAGAAGATATATTTATATACATTTAGACCACTAAGTGGTTGCTGTCAGAATGGGAAAAGACTTTTAACCAGTACAACAAAAAAGGTTTCTGGAAAAATCATCATTCCTGACTTTAAGATGTGAAATCCATTTCATGTGTTCCCGCTCCGTTGCCCCCCCTCCCTTCTGTCACAACAGCTGCCTGTGACCACCCACACCACACATGCCTAACAAAAGCTTCTGTGTAATTAACACACAATCATTTACTCAAACCAAACACTCGTGCAGTTTCTTTCCACTTGTGAGCTCACAATACAGGCATAAAGTCATATTAGCTCAACAGACACTTTAAATGTAAAGAGGAAGGGGGGCTTATGTTCTTTACTAGCCTGTATTAAGCAATTTATCCCAGTTCTCTGTATAGCGTCATCTTCTCTGTGTTTTAAAGCTCTGCCCATTTTCTGCATGCTGAACTGCTGTGGTAAGACTGTAAAAATGCTGCAGTCTATCTTTAGATTCACAAATATTTAAGCTTGCCATTCTTTATCAGTGAATCATGAGACAGATATTTTACACTGGCTGTTATCCCAGCCGAGGAAAAACTCAAGAGAATGTACGCTTGTTACAAACCGGTGTCATGTGGCCACGAGTGACTCAAATGCTATTTCTGAATTCAGTGGTTTTGCAGAGTGGTAGCGAATCATAATGTGACAAACGCCCTGGCAACGGCTGGTTCAGCTTCCGTTATCAGCCCCTAACCGCCCCAAACAACAACAGGTCTCTATAGTAACAAGATAAACACAAACGGCACAATGTAAACAGCTGCGTGTTGAATGGAGTCAGTTCTGTGTTTCTGCAGCCCCTTAAATATTTTATGGGTTTCAGTCCTGTTTTGATTTTTTAAGTGAATTGTGTCCAAGTTTTCACAGAGTAACTTTAATCAGCACATACTAAAAGTGTGTTTAATTTAAATAAAAAAACTTTGGGTTGCAGAGTCTAATAAAATTAAATATATGATATAATGGGTAACAGGGTTGCAGAATTGGTCTTAAATGATCTTTTTCATGACAGTATGAATGTTGAGTGTTTTTCTCTCTGTGTGTATTTTAAGGTTATCCAGCAGGCTTGGCCTTTTATTGGTCAGTATTTGGAGAAGTTGCTCACAGATACGATTGCTCCATCCATCCGTGGCTCCAGCACTCATCTACAGACCCTCAACTTCACCAAGATCGACTTTGGTGATAAGGTCATACATCCACACTGTTACCCAATGCAGAAAACAGCAAATAACATTACAGTGTTCAAGTAAAGCATTTCTTAAAAATGGTGGTAAAAACATTTAATTCCACCACATATAAACACAGAAGCTTTTTTTCACAGAAGCTGTTACATTGTTTTATTTGATTAAATCTGTTTTCCGTCTCACAGCCGATGAAGGTGGTTGGAGTGAAGGCTCACACAGAAACCGAAACAGGCCAAATTCTGCTTGACGTTTACATCAGGTTCATTTTCACTTCATCTGTAATTCTGACTTAACAAGAGCCTCTAGAAAGAGACAATGGTCTGTTGTGAACTCAAGAAGTGAATCTTTGTGTACTCACCAGCATTTTGTATTTCAAAGTGTGTTTTTCACAGTGTGTTTCACAAGAGTTTTGATGTTTCCTCTTGGTAGTTATGTGGGAAACGTTGAGATTAATGTGGAGGTGAAGAGATATTTCTGCAAAGCAGGTGTGAAGGGAATCCAGGTGAGACTTTCTGTCTGATATAACAGGAAAACTGATAGACAGTCTCACTGATAAATAAAAACTACTGATCGTTTCTTCTGCCCATCAGCTTCATGGGATGATGCGTGTCATTTTGGAGCCTTTGATTGGTGACGTGCCGATCGTGGGAGCCGTGACCATGTTCTTCATTCAAAGACCTGTACGTTTCTCAAAACATTGTGAAACATGTTTTTGTTATGGTTATATAGAGGTTTTCTATCATTCACAGCAGTTCATGCTTTTTTAAATCATGTTTCTCTTCACTGATAGAAACTGGGCATCAACTGGACGGGTTTGACTAACCTGTTAGATATTCCAGGGCTGAAGTGAGTTACAGTGTTTACAGACACACATGATACTGTTAGATTCAGATGAATACACTCTTCTTTAGTTCTGCCTCTGTAGTTGATAGTCTGACTCTTTTCTAAAACTTTCTCTGTATCAGTGTGATGTCAGACACCATGATCATGGATGCAATTGCCTCATTCTTGGTGTTGCCCAATCGTCTCACAGTTCCTCTCGTGTCAGACCTGCCTGTGGCCCAACTGCGCTGCCCTCTGCCCAGGGTAACACACATACACACACACAGATGTTAGATGTTGGCCTATGTGGTCTATGAGGACTCTCCATAGACATACTGGTTCTTATACCATATAAATCAAAATTTTTATGGTTTATGAGGACACATACATACACACATACATTATCTCTCTGTCTCTTTAAGGGTGTTGTGCGTATTCATCTGCTGGAGGCTGACAGTCTGGCTGATAAGGATAACTATGTGAAGGGTGTGATGGCGGGCATGTCGGACCCATACGCCCTGCTTAGAGTGGGACCACAGACCTTCAAATCCCGCCATCAGGACAACACACTCAGCCCCAAATGGGATGAAATGTTTGAGGTGGGTGGAGCAGACACTGTCCCTTCAAATATGACATCTTCAAAACGTCATATGAACTGTGTCTTTCATCCATCATTCTGTCATGTCATCATCACTGCTCATGCTGTTCATATAAAGTGTGTGTGTGATTGATGATCTGTTTGATGTTTGTTTGGTGTTTATGTGTGTGTTGGTGTTTGTGTTGATGTGTGTGTTGGTGTTTGTGTTGATGTGTGTGTTGGTGTTTATGTTGATGTGTGTGTTGGTGTTTATGTTGATGTTTGTGTTGGTGTTTGTGTTGATGTGTGTGTTGGTGTTTATGTTGATGTGTGTGTTGGTGTTTGTGTTGATGTGTGTGTTGGTGTTTATGTTGATGTGTGTGTTGGTGTTTGTGTTGATGTGTGTTTGCTGTTGATGTGTGTCTGTCAGGTGATCGTTCATGAGGTTCCTGGACAGGAGCTTGAGGTGGAGCTGTTTGATAAAGACCCTGATAATGATGATTTTCTGGGCAGGTACCATCATCACTGTTTCATTCCTCATGTATCACTTAAAGGGAACGTGTTATATATACCCACAATCCACTTTTAATCTTAATCAAGGTTTGCTGCACCATATACAGTTGATTATAAGGTTTTACATGATTCTTTTTGTTTTCATGGCACAGTGATGTTTTTTAAAACAAAAGGATATTCATGATATGACCTCTTTAAAATATGGTTTCATCCTATCATCAGTTTATTAAAGTGTGATATCATAAATATCCAGAAATTTGTGATTAGAGCTTAATAATCTCTTTATTTTCTCTCTCTCTGTCTCTCTCTCTCTCTCTCTCTCTCTCTCTCTGTCTAGGACAAAGCTTGACTTGGGGATTGTAAAGAAATCTAAAATTGTTGATGAGGTGAGAGTCTTTATTAATTAACATTTCAGTGCAGTGTATTCTTGTGTTTGTGTGTGTAGTTTTTTGTAATAAAATAAATAGTTACAGCTCTAAAATCTGATAAGATATGCAGTAAGAAAAGTTTCAGGAGTCAAAATCACTGTTTTCTTTAACTCCATCAGTCTCATTGGTTTCTGGTTGGTGATGAATTGTGGTTTGTGTTCCCTCATTAGTGGTTCACTCTGATGGACACTCAGACTGGACGCGTTCATCT
>JAZGTK010015780.1:0-13051 GCA_036877625.1 Ambastaia sidthimunki
AGGTCCACCCATTTTTTGAAGCCCCACCCAAGAGCCAATCCTGTCTACACCCAAATAACTTGTAAAACGAATCCTGACCTATAACACAAATTACAGAGAGATGTTCTCCAATGCAATCTCTCTTCCAAGGTGTCTTGTCTCATTTGGTTGAGGTCTGCCACCGAGGTTTTCTGATAGTAAAGGACAAAGTCACAGCCCACACTGTTCTATTCCTCCCTCCCAACTCTTTATACTCTTTCCTCATGACCGGACCCGCCACTCAAATTAATCAGCTCGAACCACCATCATCCCCGGCGACTCTGCCACCGTGCAAGTCGACAGAGATGTTCCAGACGCTTCTCTGCTGCCTGTCCGGCTCGACTCATCATTAGTCCCAGCAGCCACAGCTGCGGCCGAGAGCTCCACCTGCCAATTAGGGGCACCTGTCCAAACACTGCCGCCACTCACCCACTGCTCACAGTGCAAGCACACCCCTGCAGTTCACAGAGAGCAGGGGCATTTTATAATGACTCTCTTTGTTGATTTGTTAAGAGGTTTTGGAGAAAATTATAAGGTAATGGTTGAATGTCTGGAAAGTGATAAGAAAGCTATTTATGAATAACATGGATTGAGAGGGTCAGTAAATGTTACTGAATGTCATATGGTTTTAATGTGGTAATAGTTACGAATCTAGTCATGTGTCAAAAAAATAACGCGTGTATAATCTAAATTCTGGTAAATGCTGCTGTTATTAAATGCTACTGTTATTACATTTTTGGAACAGAAGTAACTTGTGACTGGTCACAGTTTGTTGTTTTTGCATGTTTTTCTTAACAAAAATGTATCAGTCTCAGAGTTGGGGCCTAGAAGGGCCTAACAAAGGCTCTGATATTTTGAGCCATGATGGTCATGTGGGTAATTAATGTTTGAGTCCAGCTCCCAATAATATTTCCCTGCTGAACTACCACCATGTTCACCACTCTCTCTAGTATAGGCATATATCTATCAAAAAATTGAAAAAAATGGCTAAACTTAAAATCAAATCAGACCTCTATACTGTCTTCATATATAATAAAGGAATGACTGTTTTTTTTAGTAAAAAAGACATGTATGTATGTATGTGTGTGTGTACATACAGTATATATATAGAGAGAGAGAGAGACAGAAAAAAAGAGAGAGGGACAGAGAGAGAGAGAGAGACAGAGAGAGAGAAAGAGAGAGAGTATACAGTACTTGAAGAGACTTACAACAAGCATAACAAAAAACATTTCTAAAAAAATTGCTTACCCTGCCTTTAAAAACTTGTTTCCATAAAACAAACTGTGTCAGACAGTGTGACAAAGAACATTCCACTGTTTTTCCACATACAGAGAAACTGTACGACTTCTAAAGACTTGGAACATGGCATACAAATTTTATGATACCTACAGAGTCCTCATTAAATTTTATTTTATATTAGTGCCGGAACAAAATGAATAAATTATGATGACATTTTCATTTTTGGGTGAACTGTCCCTTTAAAAGGACCAAGATGCTTCACCAGAGGTTTATGTCTTGCTAGACTTTGCCCTGAATAATGAACTCAGGGATAAGTAACTGCCATTCTCCAGCTCTCTATGGAAGAGTGCTCCTTTCTCTATCCCTGCACTGCGATTGGCAGTAAGATGGATGTCAGTGGGGCTGAGGCTTGGTCAAAAGCCCTGTGGCTCCAGACACCACTTAGATATTCATCAAAGACTTTGAGTGCAGGCAAGATGAAATACACTAATTTGAGCCGTTCATCTGTTTGAAATGAAAACAAAAGGGCCTCTCAGAGCGCACTGACACAAGATGACCGTCACTGTCATAACAGTTGAGATATTATTCAGCTGAGGGATGTTTTAGCTGACAAAGGGAAAATGAACACAGAGGAGATTACTCTTGAAGATTTGGGTAAAACAGAAATGCCAATTTGATTATTTAACCAAGCTTTGCTGTTCAAGCTTTTACTGTTTGCCATCACATTGTGCTGATGTGATGTGTTTTTTAAAAGTACAACAATACTAGATGTGACAAATTAAAACTATATAGAAAAACTAACATTTTTGTGGCATTTGTTGAATTCATATACCTCTAATTTGAATAGATAGCTGAATTTATTTAGGTAGATATATGTGCAATAAATTGCACATTATGTAAAAAGTACTTGTACTTGTATTATTATTATTATTTTTTAAATTTATTTATTTCTATGCTGTTGTTTCCACTGAGATTTCTTTCATTTAGAAAGCATAAATCTGATGTACTACGGCAGGTCTGCAGAGACTAGTCTGAAGGCTGGAGATTTAAATTTTGCCCCAATCAATAAACATTTAACAGTGACCAGCGTTGACGTAAAAGACAAGGGGAGTGAATCTGCAACAAAGATTCTACAATAAATCTATAATCTGTAGTTGGCGTTGCAGAAAAAAACAGCTGATCTAGCAAAAACTGATCATAACTGATCATAATAGTCATATCACAGTGAGGGGTTGCGGGTGTGTCCTGTTAACATTGGTAACTGGTGTTTTTTGGGTTAAACTCACTGCCCCTGAAAGTGTCCCAATGCAACAGTCGTACTGTGAACTTTATTGAAAGACACAGCACGCAGGAGACCATAAAGATGATTTCAGGTTGGAGTGGTGACCTCTGCACATCCCCGCATGAATATACAAGGTGACAAGAGGGTGTCTGAGGGTCTCACTCAATCACATTGTAATGGCAGCTTTGTAGCCCCTGCTTAGAGAGATAAACAGAGAGAGCTCATGACAGCCTTGAGCTTTGATAGTAGACAGGAATAAATCGAGTGGTCGCTTATAGAGTCAATCATAATTTTAATACTTCTGTGATTGGACTGATATACACAATGTCTTGAGTTTGAACCTACCTGATATACCTAGTCACTAGTTTGACCTGGCACTGTAATTAAAGGAACAGTTCTCCCAAAAGAACTCTGTGTGTGTGTGTGTGTGTGTGTGTGTGTGTGTGTGTCCCTTTACTGTACTTTAGCCGAACCATCAGCAGGCAATTGTAACTGTTAACCCCGAATTCAGCTTAGAATACTAAAGAAATGTTTCATGCATTTGACTTATTGTACTTATTGAAAGCAGCTGTCTCTCCCAGAGACTGTTTTTCTTGCTGAGATCATGTCCGTCATTGCCCAGAGCAACTGTGGCATCTGCAGTCGTTGGAATGTCTTTGCCACAGGCAATGAAACTTTGGCCTTCTCCCTAAAGATGATGACAATTAAAGATCTCAAAGAGGAGACTGTGTGTTTTCATTCCTTCGTTTCACCAGAGGTCACGTCCAAATCTCCCATGGAAAAATCTCACCATGATTATGCAATCTCATCAGTTGCCTGCAGTTTCTAATCATTGATTTTCTGATGATCTCCACCTGGACTAAAACATTCCCACTTTACTCCTTGCTGAGTGAACAGTGGACTTCTAACTTTTTAGTACTTCTCCTGGTCTCTCCCAATACATTTCCATACCGCATCACAATGAGAGCCTTGCCGGTCCTTGGGTACTTCACATTGAAAAAACAACAACCGTGTACCCTGTGGAGAACTTATTTTGTTACATTTTCACCACAAAATTGTAGGAATGGCAAAAGTATTGCTCTAGCAGCTGTGATGAACTACAGTTCGTAGTTCATAGTGAATTTAATACTTCACATGCTGGTCTACAAATGAAGTCACTTTGACTAATCTCAGACTTTTCAAGTTTCAGTAGCACATTTTGTTAAGGATTTATGTTCACAATGTTTATAAAGTTTACTAACGTAGAGAGAAAATATGTTCAAGAAAATAATTCCACATGAGTGCTGTCCATAGTACAACCTCTGATCTGAGACATAATCCAATTTTCAACAGGCAGTTAGATTCAGAAATATCTCATGTCTCCCCTGATACAAGCCTAGAATTGAGAAAAGATTACCTATGCTGAGAATACATTTAATGCTAAACTGAATTTTTTGGCTACCCTGCTAAAAAGGTCATCTTACACCAATATTCATTTTCATGCATTTCCACTGGCCCAAGTCAGTTTATGCTGGTTAATTCAGTGGACCAGTGCAGCAATGACCTTCAACAGCAAAACTGATGGTCGACCAGCGTGATGAAGCTTTTTTACTAGCCAGTTAAGCTAGTTAATCGCCTGGTGGGGCAACCAGCATGCTATGCTTAAGACTAGCATTCAAAACACAAAATATGCTGGTTTTAGCAGGATCTATTAATATTCATAGTCCAGCTGTGAAAGATTTTGCTGGATTTCAGCAAGCCAAGCAGTAACTCACTGTAATAACAGTTAGAGGGAGGTTCCATTTGTGATGGGATCATCCAACATCTTTCGGTTTATAATGTACAGTACATCTCAAAATTATACAGTGTGACAAATAAGTGACTGCAGTATAGAAGTCCCCTACAGCACACTCCTAATGGAGTAGCCCAGAATATGATGCAGATGTAAATGCACATTACTCATTGAAGGGCATTTAAAGAGGAATTTTTGATGGCACTCTCAGGCGAGGAAAGAACATTATTAGTCTTGGTTCCTTCTGATGTGAAGAGAGTTTGTTCCTTATTTATCCCTTTCCACTGAAACTGGAGCTCCGGCAAGTCGACTTCTTGAGATAATACATTTCCAACACATTCGTAATGCCACCTTAAGTGCCTCCAGAGGAGTACAGTAAATTAATAGTCTCCATACCTTGATCTCAGGCAATTACATTACCCATTGATTTATGAAACAACAGGCACAAATGGAACAGTAACCTTGAGCCTGTGAAATGCAAAGTGAATTGAGTTTTCATGGAATTTGTGTCACTGTGTTTAGAAAACTTAGTAGCAAGAAAGGTACTGTAACACTGTAATGGGAGCACTCCAGCAGAGATGTGCATAATCACCATAACATACATACATGCATGCATGAGTAGATTTTGAGTACATGCATTTGTTGTTAATGTTTGTAAAGACACAAATGCAATTGTTCATGTTATGTCCAAGTGCATTAACTAATTTAAAAGGCACAACATTTATTTCAAAAATGTATAAGATAAATTTTGTAGTTCTGTTTCTTATTAGTTCTTGTTAATTAATGTAGTTAACTAATGTTAACGAATGGAAACTTATTGTAAAGTAGTATTGTATATCTATAATGTATAAATTATTACTGTAATCACATGCGATTTTTATTACTGTAAATTATTACTGTAATCACATGCGGCACCTGAAAAGAAAGGACACGAGGCATCTGATGGACATGTTGAACGATTTGCTTGTCTGTTGCATGCAACGGCCACAAGCTCCAATAACAGATTAAAGCAGAGCTGCTTTTTGTTCACAGCCTAAACAGTCAGTGACAGCTTATTGTCTGGAGAGGCAGAAGTGGATCGGCTGAGCAACCGCCGCTGTAGACGTGTCACAATTCTGACAAATCGGCCACGGCGCTTTCATCGTAAACATTGTCTTTCGTTCTTGTGCACATTTCTGCGTGGCGGGGCAAGAGGCCGGTAAATCCCGGACTAGCTGGTGCCGCGCCATTTCTATTACAAAAGGTAATGAGGAGAGGCTGGAGGTGAGAGTTCTCATCCACCCGCAGTAATTCCCATGAGCGCGTTGTGCTGCATTTGGAATCGCACAGCGGATGGCTGCACGCTGCCTGTCTTCAGCAGCTGTTAGATCTTATGCTGTGTTTCAGCATGTGCTGGGGGAGTATACAGCTAAAACTTACCAGGATGAACAAGCCAGAACACACACTGCATGCTAATGATAATTACAGCTGCAAAGTGGAGGTGAATGGTTTTGCCTTTGAGAAACTCTGTCCAGTCTTTTTATTTTAGAGAGGTAGGGTATGGAAGCAGTTTGAACCTTTTTGCCGGCCACTTTTGGCTTGCTGAGTGACAAAACACTTAAATTCTTTGCTGTGGTATACACTAAAAAAAGCTGTCGCCATTAGACAAGGGCAAGATCAATTTGAGGGTGTCAAAATGGGCCGTTACAGAGAAAGTGCTATGCGGTGAAATGCTTGACACCATTCAATTTGGCAGCTATAAGGTAAGGTCTTGTTATTATGAGACTTAAAGATTGCTGACTCCATACAGATCAGTACCGGAGTGTCAAGGTTTCCGCAACACATTCCCTCATGCTCCATAGTACATACAGTGCACACACACAGACAGGCCATTTGTTCCTATTTTGCAGAAACGTTTTTTTTTAAGCAAACCTCATTTATGCTGGCAAAAGCATTTCTCTTTTTCCTTCTCCACTGTTGTTGAAAATGTTGCCCAGTTTTGACATTTAATCGTTGGAGTATTTCAGCCAAATCCAGGGCAGACAATGAAATGCAGTCTTACTTTGTTGATGTTGCGAGGAGAGATGATAGACACAGTGGAATTATAGTGACCGGTCTTAAATAGGCCTTTATTTAACATAACATATTGCAAATAAAAGAAAGCAATGGAAATAAATTATCAGGTTGGGGGTGTGGAATAGTTTACCAAAAAATAAAATCGTGTTTTTTATTTACTCACCACCATATCATCTGATGTTTTTCTTCTTTAGTTCTACCACATATTTAAACTCGCTGTGTTTGGTTCACAAGAACCAGTGGTGTAAAAATCCTAGCCAAGAAAGAATTTTTATTTTGGAGTGAACTATCCCTTTAACACAATAGGGAGGTGTCATTCTTAAAGTGCAGGAAATAAAGAAACAGAAGCAGGTGTTTGTTGTTCTACAGTTCCTGACCCTCGGGGGCAATTCGTATGTTCACTTGTGGAACCAAGTCCAGCAAAGAGTGTTGTTTACACCAACTATGTTTACACCAACTATAGCAATTCTCAAGGACCACCATGTGCAGCTTATAATACACTCACAGTGGTGATCCATTTGTGCTTTGCTTCTGTTGTTTAAACACTCTTAGTCTGAAGTCTGGACTGTGAAGGTGGGCCAGGCCAATAATCAGAGACTCTTCTCTTACAGTGGATTGATGATTGTTGTGTTTCGTTGTTTAAACCTCTTAAATGGAATTAACATATCTGGTGAATATGTTTTTGTCCAATATGGTAACCCATACCAGAAATGTGACCTCCACATTTAACCCATCACTGGTGAGGAGTGAACACACACTGCAAGTCGTGAACACACACACTCGGAGCAGTGGGCAGCAGTGGGGAGCAATCAGGGGTTAGGTGCCTTGCTCAAGGGCACTTCAGTTGCTACCTGCCAGTGCTGGAATTGAACCAGCAACCTACTGATTACAAGCCCGACTGACTAACCAGTAGACCACAACTGAAAAAAAAACTCCAATGCACTGTGAAAACGTACTGTTACTTTAAAAACTAAAATCATGTCCAAATAGGCCATTTCAGGGAATATAAAATACATACCGTATGACCACCCACATTAACATGTCAGTGTTTAGAAACTTGGCACACTTAGACACAGTGAGATAATAAGGATGTAGTGGGCTAGATAATATTATTCCAAAACAACACAGTGAGGAACTCTGCCAAATCTTGTGTTGTTCCTGCCTTTGCACATCTTCAGAAGCATCCAAGAACAAGGTCTCTGATCATATCAGTCTGACTTTATGGTTTGTGTGGTGTTTTTTAGTACAGATCATTTTGTGAACATGTCACAATGAAATGCAGGCTTTGCAAAAAGAAAACTGCAAGAAAACGTTGCAGTACAAACTATATAAAACAGTTGTGGGGACAGTTGTGGTTTACTGGTTAAGGAGTCTGGCTTGTTGTGTCTCATTTCACATGAGAGAAGGGTGTGTACAAATATCTTAAAAAGACAGCAGCAAAAAAGCCTGTCTAATTTAATAAAGGGTCAGAGAGGGGATGGAAAAAGGTAATGAAAAACTAAATTAAGACTGTTTTAATATAATAATTATATATAAGGTAATATAACAACTGTTCTTGATAGTTCTGGTTTTGCTGGATGCAATTATAATGCTGTTATTTTTAACTGCATGCCTGCGCATTATTTGTGATACACCAATAAAACGGCATATACAGAAATGACATAATTGTCAGAAATGTGTAATGCAGTGAGTTCAAACATAACAAAAAACTTCATCTTCTTGATGACTGTAAGGAAAGCAATTAATTCTCTTAACTCATATCTGTGAATTGGCAATCAGTTTCTGGTGCTAGCCTAACTCGGCTGCTCCGTGATACAGCATAATTCAGGACCTCAGAAACTCACTCATACATTTCCCACTCTGACACGAAGCAATTAATATCTTGTAATGTCCTGCGATAGATGATGACAAAGAAGGACAAAGACAGTTGGCAAATATCCTGTTGTCCTAGTCACAGAGATTAGCATATGTGCGAGAGTAAATTGCACTTCTCCCAGAGGGTCGAGTTGTCTGTGATGGACTTGACAAATGACCATTAGCACAAACACAGGGGTCAAGTGTGTGGGGGTCACAGATTAATTATCACAGGCAGGCTAAAGGAGATACACATGTCTGGCCAAAGACCCATAGAGATGAATGATACATTGAAAGATATTTGTAGGTTTCTTATATCCTTGACGTGCAGATTCACTTCATCTAGGTTAAAGAGATACATTTACGATCAGCTTATTCAATTTAGTCCTAGGGAAAATGTTCTTTGACCCTGTGAAAATTTTCTTGAAGTGCTCAAATTATTACAATGTTCTCTCTCTTTTTGTTCTTGCTAAGCAAAACCTGGTTCTATTGGACCCTTTGGCCACAATTCATTAAACGCACGTTAACCTTGTTTGATCTCGCTACTGGGGCATGCTGTCACACTACATGGGGTGATTTGGCACAATGGAGGCTGCCATTAAAATGCAAATAACTAATTTTGATCTGATTCTCATATAAAGCTATTGCGTGGCTTCAGAATATATATTTTCATTTTGGAGCTGTGCTCATTCACTTTCAGTATTTCTAAACAGTGGCCAGAGTTATTCTTCAAAAATTCACATTTTGCGTTCCACAGAAGATAGGTGTGGAACGACATTAGAGTGAGTAAATTATGACAGGACTTTCATTTTTTTGGGTGTACTGTCCCTTTAAGAAAAATCTGTTTCACACAAAAACACAATATCTCAACGTCCACTTCCACTAGGCAGCAAGAATCTGTATCTCTGAGATGATATCTCTATATCTGGCTTGTAAACATTTATGACTCAGGCTCATGTTTTAAAAACGTGCACATCATAAATGTCCTTCTTGTATATGAGAGATGTCTGGTGTCTCCAGTGTGTTTCTGCACCCTGCCCCATACGTCATGTTGGTGTCAGAAAGAGCAGAGGGTGGGATCAATCTCAGTGTTTCACTCAGGTCTTTCTTTAGCTCTGAGCTCTGTAATCACCTGTCTTAATGATACCCAAGAGACATCACTGTGAAGACTTGACACTGTCATGGCACTTGAGCAGTCTGCAACTGCTTCCTTACTGCTCTATGGGCATCCATGTCTCTGAACTCCTCACCTCATTCTTACATTCAGTAAATTCACAGTTAAAGTTATAAAACAGGGACCAGCACATCAAGCATAATGTTCCATGGTATGTATTGTACATCAATTAAATAAATGCAGCAAAAGATGATCAGCATTTAAATCAAAATAGTTCTAAAGTCTGAATCAAGAATCAGAAATAGCATTAAAATCTGTATCATGGGGTGTTCAGTCTTGCTTCTAGAGGGTCAATGACCTGCAGAATTCAGCTCCAACCCAATTAAACACATGAACCAGCTAATCAAGAAAATGGCTAATCTAGTCTAGGTTGACTAGAAACTGCCAGCTTGGAGCTACATTTCTGGACAGTTGCCTTCCAGGACTAGTATCTGGTTCTAGTTCAATGAGATTATTCCAATAAGATAAAAAAATCTAATCAAATAAGATCTAAATCTGCATCAGAACCTGAATTAAAACTAGTATCACAATCAGTATCTGACTCAAAAATAGTGTCAAAATCTGTATCAGAACCTGAAAAAATAGTATCAAAATGAGTTATTCTTATGCATCAGCTACTCAATGATGCAAAATTATAGCTCCCAAAAAGCACAGCGCATATGTGAGTTTAGAAGATTTTCTTGCCTGCACTCATATCATAAACAAAGTAAAATTCATAACCCTTAAAAAGCAATAAATTAATGTATCCTGTTGGGGCTAACAGCAATTATGACGCATCAGATTCTTATGGTCCCTTTGCCTCTACCCAAAGTTGTGTGACATTTTCAAAGCGATTATGGTTTTAGTCATTGTAAGGCAACACTTCAGTGCTGAGCAATCACCCCAGGACAGTGAGAAATGTCACCACTGAAATTAATTAAGTAAAAGGGCTCATTCCAATTATTCATGAACAGTCTGCAGTGAATCAGTTTGCTTACGTGATGATGGGTAATCGTCGTATGAGAGTCAAGATGAGAGCACAAGCTTCTTTCAAACAAAACAAGGAGGCCTTTATTTTGACACCCTCAAATAACTCACAGTGGCATCGGTTTACCCTCATTGTAGTTAAATTCATGAGCCTGTGTCAATTTACGAGCTGCTGGAAGCTATGGTTACAGAACTGGGCTTTTAACTAAAAGTTAAATTAACTGAAAAGGTTTTAAGTTTAAATGATACTTTAGGAGGAGGAGAGAACTTCAAGTTTCTTTGGATTAAAGCATCATCATGGTGTTTCTTCACCTACAGACATTTTTATGGTTTTTAAAGGGTTTTTTTTTTGTTATATAATGTCACTTTGAAACTCATTTGTGATTTCACATCAATTGAACAAAATATTTGTATTATTATAATCAATTACTAATCAAACGATAACATTTTTTGAATAGATTATTGTTATTGTATTATTGTTATCATTGTATCCAATAATAAAGAAAGCATGAAAATGGTAATTGTATTTAGCACATGTGAAAAACTAGGTTTGTAATCATCCTTCACAAGACAAGAAAAAGGATTCTCCAAATATTTATTCCAAAAGTGTTCAAAATTTCCACCAGTGTCATTTTCCTCACAAAAAATCATGTTTGACAATCTTCATGTGGTGACAAGGGGAAAATGTCAGAATTCTTCTGTGTGTTCATATACACTGCTGCTGTCACTTAACTACTAATCCTCTTACTTTTATACCATTAGCTTTTGATAAGTAACATGACTTTAGTTCACCAACATTTGAATTTCAGGTACAGTAACATCTCAATTAATATGAGGCCATAAATCATGTCAATGTCACTGTCATATGTCTTCTTAGAGTAACCAGCTGTAAGTTTTAGCATGAATTGCTTACATTGTAACATTCTGCATTTCTAAGTCACTTAAAATGTAAAAACAAAAAGTGATATTTCTTATTTATCATTGTAGGTACAGATTCATTAAAGCATTTTTTCATTAAAATGTTAATTTACAAAGTAACTACTTTTTTGATATCTACAATATGTGAATATTGGCACACATAGAGGCTACCTAGTATTTAAAACCCCTGTAACTTTTAACTTCAAACAGAAAAATCAAAAATGAGTCACTTCAGCTGGGACGTCAAACCTAGCACATTATCAATAAGAGTTTTAATATCTTTCTTGTGTTCTCAAAATAGCTGGAGGTTCTGCTAATTACTGTACAACAGCCCCAAAATATTTGCAGCCAGAAGATCAGTTTTGAGTGGAACCCAACTGAATGTAATAGAGGCTTAGAATGGCTTCCAGCTAAAGCACTTAAACAAAAAAGTTTCATTGCTTACGATACATTTCCAAATCAATATTTCATTAACTGGAAAGAGGCAACATGTTAATGTAAAAGAACTTTTGCAGCAAGTATTGAAAGTTTTACTTGGTGGCTTATTTGATACTATGCAGTGTGCAGTAAGTAGAAATAATACCCACATATATTATTGCAAATGGGGCATATTGTCAAGAGGAAATGAGTTCCAGCTTTCAATGTATATATTAGAATATAGTACAATCTTTAATGCTTTTTAAAAGGTGAAATGAAAAATGACACATTTAATTCATGCAAATGAGTAACAAGATAAAAATATAAGTTAATAAAGCAACCGTGTGGTGTATATGAAAGAGCAACTCTTTAAGTGAGTACTGATGATACTGATATAAAGTGTTATTTCACATACTGTATAATAGTTTTAAGCTCTATTTTAGTTTGCACAGAGACATTAATTAAAACAAGGAAGTGTTTTAATTTGTGTATTTGTATTTGTGTGATAACAGTATGGAAAAGCAGTTCTTGTTTGCGTAGATGAAGTGGATGAGAAAACATTTTGCAAGTACCAACAGTGACACCTAGAGGCTGATATGTGAAGGACATGTCTCACAGTAGGAACCTTTCTGAGGATGTATTTTAAGTAATTACATAAACATATGATGGTCATAGTGCGAATATCTATGTGTTATGTATGAGAATACAAGATACATAATGGTACTATCTGGAGTATTAGGCAGACAGCAGCTTGTAAGTTTTCCTATTGGGGGAAGGGTTTTTAGGGATTTATTGGAAAATTTGTAGATATACCTGGGTGTGCATGATGAGTCATAAATACCTCTGTATTTATGTAATGACTTACATCTTTTAAAAGGATCTTTAAAGGACACTTTATGACTCAGATACATGGACTAAAAGCCAAAAACATTTTGTTCACATCTTTAATGCTGGACTAATGCTGGACTTCTGCATGCGTAGTAGGACTATTGCATGTTTAACATTGTGCTACAGCTTATTCAAACCAATTAAGTGATGCATAACTAAATTAAATATATCTTGGTCGGCCGATAACTATTTAATTATTATTTGAAACAGAACACGAGGCTGCTCACTCAGGTTAAATACAGGTTGCAGAATGTTGAGTTTTAAGCTATACTCAGAGAAATGTGGAGATAACAGACACTCATGTACTGTAGTGTGCTGGTCAGTTGGAGTAAAGGGGGAGATCAGAGCGCTAACCTGAAATTGAGGGCACTTGTACGCTGAAATTGGGGCCAGGAGATCCAGTGTGGTGCTGTTTTATAAAAGCTACATGAAACAATGGGTAAATTAGAGACAGCGCAGAGAGCATCAA
>JAZGTK010015781.1:0-13051 GCA_036877625.1 Ambastaia sidthimunki
GTGTGTGTGTGTGTGTGTGTGTGTGTAAACAGACTGCAGTTGGCGTCATTCAAAAAACGCATTTAAATTCTGCATGCCAACCAAAGCAGAATCTCAAATCATTCCTGTGCCAAGACTCAGACCTATAATTAGGATCATCTGATAATCATTCGATTCCATTGACATTGTTGATTTAACAAGGTTTCAGCAAATCATTGTCCTTCTATCTAACATGCCAATCTAGCCCCATTCTTCACTTTATTTGTTTATAATTTTGCTTGTAGTATCACAATGATATATTTCTCTGTCACATTTGCACCTACAAACAGGGTATGCAATGAATGTGCAGATTCGTAGATTTTGTAAACAAATCTGTTTTGTTCATTTGTAAACAAATCTGTTTGTATATAAAAATATAAGTCACTTGCAAGACAATAAAATAATATTATTACAATTTATTTGCCCACAAATATTAAAACTGTCCAAATTACCAATGTACCTTTTATTAATATAGAACCATTTATAACATTTTCAACAGTTATAATTAAAACATTATGCTATAATACACTTGTATTATTTATCATATTATTCATTCTTTTACTGTATGTTGTATTCTCTATTCTAGCATACTTTATTCTATTAAGAATTACTTACTCTGTGATGTAACAGAAAGTTTTGTAACACTCCATGTGTATCCATGTGGTAAACAGATTTATTAAGTGAGCTAAAGTGACCTAATGCAAGCAAAATAAACTGCAAACAAGCAAACAAACAAACAAAGCTTGTGTCTCCTCTTTATTCACACCCCAGTATTCACAGATCCATTATCTAAGGCCACTACAGAGATCTGATCTGTGCGCATATGTCCATGCCTGCATGACAACATTTGTTTCAGTCGTGTGTTTATAACACTTACTTCTATGGCTGGAGTATCCGGGGTTATAACCGTAATAGCCAGTGATTCGTAAAATCCGGTCCTCAATGTCATGCAGCCCGTTGGCCGTCACTTGAGGCGCATCCCAGCGGTTGTTCACCTGCGGAGACGCCTTGCCCGTTAGGTGCGTGTTATTGCCCGGTAGGTGCTCCAGGCGAAAGGAAGGCTGCTCTCCCAAATCATGGATCTCCGCGCTGCTCATATTACCTCAAAACGGCAAAACGGCAGCTTTCAGGTCACAAACGATAAGCATAGGAAACACGTTGCAGAGAGCATCACCCGAGTCAAATTCCAGCACACGCTGCTTTGAGGAGTCGCGCAGGGTTGTGAAACTTACCCAGCGTCCTGCAAGCAAAAGACGGCAGGGGGCGTCACGCTGCTCCGAGCAGATGGCAGCAAGCTTTGGCGAGTCCGATCATTATGAAGAATCGGTTCCTTTGGACGGGTTAAACGAACTGGTTAAATGCAGTTATCTGCAGTCATTGTTCAACTTTAAAAATGTTCTCGGAACTATATGACGTTCATTTTTTTTGTTATATAAATCGAGTCAAATGCATCAAATGCTGTGTTGTTTACGGTACCGATACTAGTTACGATACCAACTCTTCATTAAAAGACTCGATTCAAATAAACGACTCATTCAGACATCAGTTAAAGATTCAGCGGTGCAGTGGACGCAGTGGAGTGCTGTCGATATTACAAACGAGCAGAAACTGCTGGACTCACAGCACAGATACATAACCAGAATATTTCTCTCAAGACACCGCAGACATACAGTCCTGTCATGATTTCATACTTAAATCAAACTAGTGTGCAATCTTAAATACTCATAGTCACGGATTCATGGCATCTTCATATAGTAATAAGGTTGTGGTATGTCAGAGAAAGTAGAAACTACTTAACCATTTTATGGTATAACTGTTCGTTCTCTGTTTATTGTTGAAGTTGCCCACCAATTGTGTGTTTTAGGAGATTTATGAATGCAAATAAAATATTTATTTTAAACATTTTTATTTATTATAAAAATTTATTATATATTTGTATATATAAATGTATTTATTTTTTTTTAATTTTGCTTAAAATGTGACCAAAATAATAATGTTTTTTTATACATGTAAATGATCCACCTCTCCTCAGAAAGAAAACAACTTTTGGTATAGCACCATAGCAAATACCAACAGCATACCAAAGCACCATAATGTGCATCCGAATTCAAGTTTGGAATTGCTGGTCTGGGCTTGGAACACCTCCATTCAAAACCGATGGTTCTTGCACAGAATGTCTAGAAAAAGTGCTGAGGTTCAGGCAAAACCTAGTCCAATATTTCAAGCCAAATCTATTTCAGTGACTCCTCTGTGGCTCTACATCAAGTCCTTAGTACTTTGTGTGAAATTGATCCTCGGCACATGAAGGAAAATTTTCCCACGGTCCAAACGCATTTTCTCAGAGAGTGGGACACCTGCTGAGTTTCATATGTGTCCCAATTACAGTGCCAGACTCTATAAGCTTCCCGTCCTTCACACTGTTACAAAACCAATCTGCTTTTCACATGGTTTTGTTCTCCTTCCAACCTCCTGCTATACTATCTCTGACTTCAAACCATTTTTCACACTTGTTATGGTTGTTTGCTGGCCAGCAAGGCAACATATGACACTAAAACCTGGAACTGTCCTTTACAGATCAGATCCTTTACAAATATTCAAAAAGCATCCAATACTCTACATGTTTAAGGTTTTAATGTTTTAACCTAATGTTAAAAGGCCCTATACTGTTTCAGATGTATGTGAAGACAACATTAAATAAGAAATTTTCAGGTTTATTTCCCTTAAAAAAATGAAAACATTGTTGCAACTTTGGTTATATCAAAGTAGTCTGAGCATCACGACAGAGCAACACTGGTTCAACCAATGATGTGTTACATTCTGCTCAGTCAAATAATGCAAGAATGAGGGTGTTTCCATTCACGGCCATTTAACAGCAGTAATTCTGACAAAATTGCAGACAAGCGAGAGACAAAATGAAAGAGACAAGAGGGGAATAGTGCACCTACACAACCCTTAGAACCACTGCGTCAAAACTCCATGAAACAGTTACAAGAACTGGAGAAGATGACTTCTAATTTGCATAAATATGAATTTTATCTTTTTTTTAAAAGACTCAGTTCTATGTACGCAGAGGTCTTGCAGAGATTTGAATGTTGGCAGCTTTGACGTTTACTAGTTCTCCGTGTCTTATTCAAGATTTTACTGTTTAAATCTTTGTTCTTAAATGTCAACAAATTAACTGGCTGTAGGGCTCAAATGCTCACACAAAAACATCTCTGAGTCAGTAAACTGCATGTGAAATAAACAAGGAATGGACGCTTTTATTTTATGCCACTTAAAGTGCATTCAGGGTACAGCATTTATTTAATTCATTAATCTGTGTTTCCTGGGAATCAAACCCATGATGTTGGTATGGTTAGCACCATGTTCATTGCAAATATTTTTACCAGTACGCAGACTATTTTGGGGGCCTTTAAAAAGCTTTAGATTGTTTGATGTCACAGCCTCTTACTGGCAGGTTGCTGAAAAGCATGGAAATTCTTCATTTTGCAATTCCAATTGTCATGGCTAGTGTGGAAACGACACATTTCACCTCTTATTTTTACTGACTTTTGATTTTGTCACACTCATTCTCAGCTTTACAGATGAATGTTACTCAGTATTCACACCATGTGGCCACACTTTCATTCATGCCTCAAAGAGCATTGGTTTAAAGTGACAGTGGTTAATCAGAGATAGTGGTTTTGCCGTCAGTCTGTCTGTGCTGTAAGTGTGCTGTCACCCAGACTGCTTTAGTGAGGAGGTCTTCAGCATGATAATAAGGGTTTGGACCCAACTGACTGTCCTCCTCAGTGTCCTTAGATTCTGTGCTCAAAGTAATGACTCAGTCTGGTCAATTACTCACTGACCAGCTAATGGCCTGTCAACATACGGCTGTATGTTTCATTGTATATTTTAACAATGAAATGAGTTTAGCTGTTCTTTCTCTCTACCTCTATTTTACTGGCATCACATATTAGTTATTTATTGTCATTTGCTCACTTAAGGAGAGCGCTAACAAAAACTCATAATCCAAAACAGAGCAGACAGACTCTATATAATTGCCTGGAGCCTGAGATGTCTGTCTGGCTGCCACAGGAAGGTTGGGCTGTTAATGGGAGAGAGACTGTTGTAATGAGATTCTGGTCAATGAGTGGCATTACATTGATAACAATTTGATTGGCAAGACAGTCATTTAGGAGGGTAATTATAAAAGGTGGTAATTACATTTTTTTCTGTTGTTTTGTCCTCTCTGTATCTTTATTGTTAGACTGTCGGCTGTTAAGTTAATAGCCTTGCATTCTTAATCGTGTTAGTGGTGCCCCAGACAAGCATCACTGTGGCCACGTACATACTGCAGATAAATTCAGATTTTAGTTCAGTTTTAAATGCTTAATCCCGTTCTGTACACACACAGTTTAGTCATTTACAAGGCAAGGAGGAGGCAATTTACAAGAATGGTTGTAAAACAAGGCAATCTTAGAAGGTGGCATAATTTTGCCTCATACATTTTGGAAAAGCTTTTGCATCAGGAACAACCTTATGATGCCTTAAAATGCTGTCTTGTTAGAAAGCTTAGCTTGCTAGGTTTTGGAACAGAGCCAAATTATGTGCTGCTAAATGAAATGTAACACAATATATGCTTATAATTTCAGAATGGTGTGGAGTCAGAGCATAGTTTTTTTTTAATTTGCACATAATGTAGAAACATTAAGCTGAGACAAATAGTCCTATTACAACAGAACAGAAGCACTCAGAAAGTAAGAAAACCCAAATGCTATTTTACAAAGTGCTTAGCCTCAAATAAAAAATAAATGTATTTTTTTAAATTACCAACAGAAAAAAAACTGAAAGACACATAGGAGGAAAGAATAAAATAAATCGATAAGTGGGAAAATGGTAAATGGGCTATTGAAAATGACAATGAATTTTGAACAGATTTGTAAAGCTTCCAGGTCAAAACAGTTAAATAAATGAAGCAGGAGATTGTTTCAGATAGCAAGACAAAAATGTCAAGATAAAAGAACGTGAAAGTTATGCTATATATGTAGCATATATATGCATATTTTTTGCAATCTATAGATATAGTTTTAAATGTTACTGATTTCTAGTTATTGTGAAGATCCATTCTAACAAAACATTAATAGAGAAGATGCAGACAGGAAAGACTGTTATACATATTAACTGTGACATGTATGGGTATGTATGGACTATAAATGGCATTGATAATAAATACAACTATTTGGCTGACATCAGAGGTTACACTTTCAAAGCTCAGAGACTTATTAATGAAAAGGTAAACGTTTTATTTTAGATTTTTAGACTTTTTTAGATTTTACTTAGACTTTATTAGTTAGACAGAATTGCTAATTGCATTAAACTATGGCAAAATTGTCAGCTCCTGCTTGTCTACACACTTGAGTAAAAGCTAACGTGAGGAGATTATAATACCACAATTTCTATTGATTCCAGCAACCAATCACATGTTTTTTAGTTGGGTGTCACATGGTAAATGAGGCAGGTGGCTGTTAAGCCTCTATGTTTAGAAGCCTCAGGGTCATTTGATTGGATAATCAATGTTTTTAGGTAAATGAATTAGGAAGATCTTTCAGCCTGACCTCAGAGGATTATTGTAGAAAACATACATATTTAAATTATTCACACCTGTAGTGACATGCTCTTCATATCCTTTAAATATTTCATACCCAAATGTATGCACTGTATCGATAACATAGCATGCATTAAAAGCATGTCTCTTACACCACATTTATCGACTATGAGGTTTTCAGCCGTCATACAGTCTGGCTATCAAACGTTTCATGTGCAGGGAGACTTGAAGGACAGCAGTAACCTGAAGTGTCTGCCCTGTTCCTCAGAGCTGATGGGTCACCTTTGTGATCAGTGTCTTCAGCAGCCACCTCCACCTGGAATAAACATTCCATCGTGTGCTAAAGATAACTGTGGTATTTAGATATCACAGAGACAATCAAAAGGTTTCAGACGGAGATTTTACATTTATTACAGATTCTTGCTAAGACACTTTTATTTCTTTTTATTACTTCTGACTTTTGTTTGGCTGACAAGAAACAACCCCATTGTTATTGAAGCAGGAGCCTCGGGCTCTATCTAGGGACGAGAACATCACCAAGATTTTGGGTCTGGCTTTTGAGTTTGGCCAGAAAGCAAACACCCAGAACAACTCAGCATCCAGAAGACCCTAGCAACAGAAATCCCTGGACCCTCTAGCATTGTGATGGTGACGTATACACAGGCAAGCACCAATGACAATATCCTTATAAATGGAAAATGTAGCTCGTCAACCGTGCCATATTCTCTTTACCCTCCAACATGTTCATTTTATGGCCAGTTGACCAGCAAAGGTCAGGTGGGAAACAAACTGATGAATATTTTATGTGTGTGACTACTTAAACACACAGGTCGTATTATCTATGTATTGCTTTTGTTAAACACAGCATGGTGTTATAAAAGGCCATTGCAATAACCTCCCAGTGTGCCAGAAAAACATTTATTTTTGGGGTGTATTGATCCACTCAGAAAATAGTTACGCATGACTAAACAGGGACAGTGAAACAATGAATGCCAAGCCTTGATCCACTGTCATGATCAGTTCTTTATTGTATATTGATGTATCCTCCAATCAATTCACAAAGTCTATTTTTTCACATTAAATGTTCTTTTTCACTCTAAAATATGTAACAATATGAAAGTACAATGGATTGCTAATGTAACCGTTGACTTTAAGACTGCAACACATCATTGCACCAAAATAAGTCTATTCCTAACTGAACGTTGGTGTTTTAGCAGTTAGCATGGCCTGTGGTTTCTGCTAGTTGATGGGGTTTCATTCCTTTAAAATAAGAACACAATGAATGATAACACTTTTATATTAAGGCATAAATCACCAATTGTCTACACAGCAGTTCATTACTAGCAGATGGATTATCTGTTGCTGGGGTGAGGTGTCTGACCTTTTAATGTGCATACATCAGCAAACATGGAGAAGAAAATGTTATCACTGCTTCAATGGACATATGCTTTCTTGTCCTGTATTTCTCACCAGTGAGCCAAAACTTGGGTTTATCTCTTAAGGGCAACTCCCTTATAGCGTCTGTAGCCTAAGAACAATGTAGGACTATATGTGACGCTAGACTATGAGGCTCTGCTGTAGTTAATCTTTCTTCAGAGATGTTTAGTGTGTTAATATTCTACATTAATTCTCCTTAGAAAATGTTCAGAACGGGGTTGGCCAGGATGTATTCACAGGATATAGGGGAAAGCAAATATCCAGTGAATATTGAACCTAAAACTAACTTCACACTTTGTACAGCAGGCAATTATTACATTTATGATGATGGTTGTGAAGATATGAACGCACCAGCAGTCTGATTCAAAAGACTTGAAATTACATCATGAGGTTTTGATAACATGGAGGTCACGGAAAACAATCTTTGTTATGTCAAACTCACAAGATCCTTAAGTGATCATGAGAAAATATGATAAAATTAAGTTGCGACCACAAACTGTTGTGATGTCAACATCACAAGATAATTATGTTCTGATCACATAAAAAAAATTAAATATGTAAAATACATGAAAATGTGTAAAATATGCCTCTTGGGGCTTCTGTATTTAATGGACCGTTGCAGCTCATTATTCTAAATGATGCCAATAATCTCTTTACAGAATTACAATCACACTCACACAAAACAACTTTCACAGAATTAACAGACTGTGAAATTTTCTCATTAATTGAAATGTTTCAGAAAGGCCATTTACATTGTCTGTGTTTAGCTAATAACCTTCTTCATCTTTAATCTTATGTATTACTCCTCTGTTTGCTGGAGACTCTATAGGCTCACTATATGTTGTGACTGTTTACACTTTCTGTGTGTTTATGCTGTTTTTTCCCTCAGTTAGTGCAGCAAAGTCTCCCCTCATGTGATTTCATGCAAATTTGATCATGCTTTCAAATGGAGGGCAAAATTCTTTGAATTATGTACGTAGAGACAAGTGCTGTGGGAGACGAGTCTTCTCTAGAATACCTCTTCATCACAGAGCCCTCATCCTCAAACATTCATTTATACCTCATGGGCAGTGAAAGAATGCATTCATTATTTGAATGGATGATGAATGAACAGATTAGTGAGTGAATAAATGATAATCCTAACCGTTTAACTTGAAGAAACTCCAATAAGTTTGGAACATAACTGAAATGCTGAGAAGCATCTCTATGGTGAGAAGACTAGCTTAGACCAGCTTTTATGTGAAGGTACAGTAAGTTAAGGATGGTTAGGCTGGTCAATGGCATTGCAAAAAGTGGTCAGAGGATTTCCAGTTTCCCAGCATGCTTTGCTGGATAGAGAGTTTATTTATATGATCATTTAAAGTTTTCTTGGATGCATTAGGAGACATGAAGGATGGGGACCTTTTCAGCATGGCTGTAGTTGTATTTATTATTCATTTAATGATTTAAGTTGAGGGTCTCAACTTGCAGCAGTATTACTGTGCAAGTCTGAAACCTACCTAGATCAGCAGATTTGGGAGCAATAGCTTCAATGGACATTAGTATAACAAATGTTTTAAGGTTTAGAGGGAGCGTCCTTTGCTGATCTGTGCTAGTCAGCAATCTGGTGCTACACACTCAATGAGAATGCAGAGCAAGATTTTTGGAAGAAACAACTGTTATTTAAAATCTTTTACGAATTCCCTTTTGGGATTTGTGCGAAAGCCCTTTCCTCAAAACTACAGATTTAGCACATGTTGCTTAAAGTATCTAAGCTCTCTTCCATAACAGTATAAATCTCGCAAGTGAAGGAAATGCCTTTTATAGACACCTTTATGTAGCCATTGGCTCTGTCCTAAACCAAAAACAGCTGCCTTACTTTTTCACTGTCAGTCAATAACTTAACAGACAGTATTTGTATGATGATGATGAAGTGATGTGCCAGCCACCTGAGGGCATCTCAGTTGTTTCCTGCTGGCATTGGGAATTAAACTGATGACATTTGGGGCAGAATCTCTTATCATTATGCCATAACTGCCCAAAAGGGTACGGTAATATGTAAAAACTGGTTTCCGACAGTCTTTCAAGACATCATAACTTGGTGAAATCGTAGTCATGATGGAATCAAGAAATGAAATAAAGTGAGATATCTGTAATAATTTACATTATTCAATCATTTCAATTGATGCCATTTTTTCTGCACGCATAGGATTGTGGGATTTAATAGTCAGCAAAAATATCAAACAGATAAAGCAACTTTGTAGATATTATGTTCAGACATACCTTGAAATCTGAATACATCTGAATACATCAGTTTATCCATTTTTCTTATTATTGAAGTTGAAATAAAATAAGGAGACAATATCTTAAGTAACATTCTTGGTCTATTCTAGATTAGCTGAAATTCACTCTTTGTTACAAGATAAACAAAAAATATAAACTTTTTTGTCTAATCAAGTGATAACTAGAATGAGAACTGTCACCGATTAGCAAGTAAATTATGGTTCAAGGCTATGATGTAACTACAGCCTATTGGTTAATAATATAAATGCAAAAGAATGATCCCTTCCAATACCCAATCAACTTTCTTAATAGTAACTATGTCAACACAGGAAGACAAACTGCAATTGCAACTCATTTCACTCTGTGTCATTTACATTGTTGGCAGGTACAACAGGAGGTCAGAGCAAGTGTTCTCTGTATGTCATGTTGAAGTATACAGGAAGTTCTAATCTGTTTTAAGGTCATCATAGTATGTTATATGATCTTGCTGTTGGCTGCTGTCTTCTCAGTGTGTGGTTAAACTCACCATTTTTGCAAGGTACGAGGAGTTACAAGACAGGGTAACATATTTAGAAGTCTCTGGGGTCAATCTGAACACCCCCTGCTTCTCCCACTGCTGGAATGATGGATGAGGGGGCACCAGAAGAAATGATGCCGGAGGTGGAGATAGACAATCCAAAATAAGTAACAGCAAATTGGAATTTTGGAGGGTAACAGATGTGAGGAAATGATGGACTGGGATCTGATTAAAGAGATGATGGCAATGTATTTACAGTCCAAACAAATCAGAAGAGTTTTAAACTGTGTTAGCAAATTGAAATGACATGACATTTGAAAACTAGACATTTTATGTGTTAACACTTAACACTTATTAATTAGTGTTACATTTTTGTGTAACATTTTTCAAATGAAATAAAGCAGAAATTAAAATGCAACCCATTTTACTATCAAAATGTGATACAATTCTGAGTGAAACAGAATATTCAACTAGAAACAGAATGTAGGACAGATTTGATTGTATGCATTGAAAACTGACTGGACATTAAAAAGTGGGCTGTGGAATAAAGCCAGATGTAAAATTTGATTGATTAGTTCAGAGAATTAGATGAACTATTAGATCTCTTAGAATTAGATCACAAAGCCAAATTTATTTATCATTATTTCTGTTATGAAATGTGCCCAGGAGTTCTCGTTAGTTGTTAGTTATATTAACTTTTTAAAATTTTAAAAAGTCTCATTACTTACAACAGTAGCCAAAAATGCCATTTGTTGTATTTTGCTTGTTGAATCTAGGTGATAGAAAAGTCATTTTAGAGGTTGAACAAGTTATTACCTTTTAATGAACGATTACAAAGAAAATGATACACAAAAAGACCAGGAACATGTATTTTAAGAAAAAGTCACTGAATTTAAATTGAGTGAAATACAATTTTCATTTTATAAAGTATTCTATAATTAACTTGAAATTTGACTCAGAATTTTTTTAAAAGCACTTTCTTTGCCAAACTTCAATGACCTTGAATCCCATCTTACTGGAGGAAATGGACGAGTGTGTGCATACTTCAAGATCACTGCTTATGAGCCCATTAGACTGCCGTGAGACTTGACAGGTGTGGAATTTTTATAGCTCTAGAACGTCTTTCCTTTTTTAAATTATAGTAAGGCACATTCACAATTATATATCCAATACCCACAATCCACCTCAGCAATCTTCCTGTGTCAGCACTCAATCCCTGCACTGATGCAGAAAATCCTCAGAGGCAATCGTGAAGGAAGCCAGATTGTATTGAAATGAATTTCAAATGCAGTAGTATTCAAAACCCAAACAGACACATCTCAGACATCAAGCCATTGAACTCATTTTCTTCATAGATGTTTGGGGATTATAAATAGCTTTATATGTTAAAAATCTATACATTTTTATATTTTTTAAAGATAGTGCTTTCTCACTCATGCAAATATCACCTCCACAATAGTGTTATGTTATGACATTGCTATTCTGTTACCAAGGGTGGTTTTTAGTTTATTGTAGCCAAGACTTACATAAACCAACACAAATATTCTTAAAACATGCAAATAATATGGTGTTGAACATTGTGAACCTCTCTTTCATCACAAACCCACCACAGCTGGACAATTAACTAATTGAACAGGAAAGACACTCACTGATTGGCATCTTTGTTTCAGGTAAACTTTCTATCACACAGCCAGTAGACACATTCATCAGACAATATCATCATCTTGTGCTAAAGCAGACAGACCTCAGGTGCTGAGAGCAGAGCAATTCATTCTGTTCTCCCTCCAATCACACGTTATGACAGCTCTCCTGAGAGCTCTGCCATTTTATCAGCCTGTTGTTACTGTGAGCTCTGATGCTGAGGCAAATAATGAGTGTGTGCATGCTTCAATAATATCCACTTCTAGCACTTAGAGGATTACATTATGAGAAGTACAAGTCAAACATGCTTTTAAGCATTAACATTAAATGCTCTTCTTCCAATAATGTTTAATGGAACTGAGAATGTAAACATTTTTTTTCACAAGCAACTCCAAAGAGGATGTTTTTCCCAAAGGCTTATAATTACAGTATATTATAGCACTACCCATTTGATACATGAAGACATTACAACCATTGATACATTGTTTTTACTGTCACTTCTTGAAATCAAAATCAAAAGACACTTAAAAATTAAAATTGAAAAAACACAGTTCACTCCACAAGTATTGGGACAGTAAAAAAACTGAGTGCTGGTCAATTTGGATGGCTGTCAGAGGGGCTTGACTGATCTGGCTGGTGATTGGTTGTGTATCAGCCTTAGTATTGTGTTATTAATAATAATTATTAATAATAATTTCAATAATAACAATAACAGCAATTATGCAGCAGCAACCCTATGTTTTAAGTGAAACAGAATTTTTATGTGGTCACTTCTTTATATTCCTCTTTATTACTTATATGATGTCCCTGGTGTACAAATAATCAATTTAGTCATCCAGTCAGCAGAGTTCTCAGTTGATCCTGCATTACTGCGGCACACACTGCACCATTGGTGGGCAACTCCTTATTCATGCCCTTGGTCATATTATGCCTGGATTATAGTATGGGGCAGTGTTCACAAACACCAGTACAAGGGTTCTGTTTTTTTGGTTTGCAACACTTTTATTAGATTTCAACAACCCACACCACATGCTAAACAGAATTAAGCAATACTGATAGGCAGCAAATAACCTTTGTAGAAAAGCACATTCAAAGTATTATGTAGTATTATTATGTCCTTCATCAAGTCGCTACCTTAGAAGGTTCTATCTGCGTTTTGACCGGTTTTAAGATATTGCATTGCATTGTAAATACCAAAACTGAACTTTTTTGTTTTTCAAATTAAACACCCAAAATGCATTTTTTTTAATAAAAGACCTTTAATGGTGTCAATAAGTTATATTAGGATAAGAATATGTCAATAGAACCTTATTTTACCTTATTAATTTTAAGGTAGCGAAGTATTATTATAAATATTATTGAGGTGTTTGCATATTGCTTCTGTTTTGAATGCAAGAAAGTGTGTCGGTGTGTGTAACGGCCCTATAGTTGAAAGCTTGAATCCTTACCTGTATTACCTGATCTACATGCATTAAATGTTCTTATAATGAATTCATGACTTGGGATATGAGTTTATCAGGTGCACTTGAAGGAAGTGTTTGGATGTCTAGGGTTGGTTGAAGGCTTTGTATTGTATTCAAGTGCAACTC
>JAZGTK010015783.1:0-13050 GCA_036877625.1 Ambastaia sidthimunki
AATTTCACCAAAAGATTAACCAAACAGTCAAGTGATAATAAACAGTATCATTTTAGTGAAATTGATAAAAAGGCAACATAAAAATTCCAGTTTCTGTACGGAATAAATTCAAATATCACGACACTGAAAAGTCATTCACTATTTAATTATGTTCACGTTGCTACTGATCTTTAAGCCATATCTGTGGACAATTATATCCAGGCCTATATGTATTGAAACTGAAATGTATCTCATCTTGTTATAATATAAAAAAGATATGTAAAGGTAACATGATATAGTTATCTTTGCATGCAGGTTTTCTCAGACATAAACAGTATTTAAGGTCGTTTATTAAGGTAATTTCTCAGGTTTTTGGTATGGACGGTTGTCCTGACAATAAATAACAATAACTTACTTTTTTAATCGAGAAGTTTATACAATCTGTCCTCCATTCGTTAAGATAAAATATTTTACAACTTAGTTTCTATACATCTTCCAAGATCATGCGCATTAAGACAAAAGTGGCTTTTTGTCTCATTGAATAAGGAAAAGTTGATAAAGCTACACATTGAAGGTCTTGAATAAACACTGTTAAGACTGTTGTTTTCGTTAGATTGACAGTGGTCCATAATCAAAACCAAAATAATGTGTTCATATTCCGTTTGACATCCTCGATGCACGGTCCAAATGCTTTAAAAACAGTTTTGTAACACGTGTGGAAACCCTTGTCAAAGCCGCTTGGACAGGTTCCTCCGTTTGGCAAACTGTTTAAATCCATCTCGGTTAATCCCTTTTTTCCGTTCGAGGCGGTGAGGTGATAGGTTTTCATGCAGGGCGGGTGAGGGCATGCTGGGGCAGGAGTCTCCGGTAGGCTCTCACGTCTCCACGGGACTGGGCACCATGCTGTTGGGGGTGTCGGGTAACTGGGATGACAAAGAGGTCACATCACTACCAGACGAGTTACCCAACGAACCCGATTCGGAAAATGAAACCTATGGAAGGGGGGGACAGTTGGGAATCAGTAAAATGCTCGATTGTTGGGATTAATATACTTCTCTGATCCCAATTTGATTCAACGGCAGTTTTACATACGATTTGCAATTGACATTTACATTAGCCTGTAGAGGCAAGTGGACGATTGTCTTTTAATAATAGATCATATGTAGATAACGTATTTTGAAATGCATAACATGGTCCTGTCATGCATGTTAAAACAACTCAACTTTATTACACCAAAACATATCAACAAACAACACAGGGGAAGGTTTAGTTAAGTTTAGTGTCATTTGGAACGACTGCCAAATGTATAACGCAAATGCTCTATTCATCAAACCCAAAACAATATAAAAAACAAGGTTCCATTTGTTATTGTTTGTTAACTACATTTGCCAACATGAAATAATAAATAACAATACTTCTATAGCAGTTATTAATTTTGGTTTATGTTAATTCCAACATTCACTAATGCATTTTTAAAAACAAAAGTATCTCTTAACATTAGTCAGTATACAGTAAACTAACATGAACAAATAATAAACAATTGTATTGGTATTAACTAATGTTAAAAAATAATAATTGCTGTAATTATTAATATTTTGCTCATTGTTAGTTCATGTTAGCTAATGCATTAACTCATTTTAATGAACGGAGTCTTGTTGTAAAGTGTTGCCAAAAAGTAATTGTTTTTAATGGTGCAATTAATTTAATTTGAACAATATAAGTTAGCATGACATGAAAGTGCACAGCTAGTTGGCCCTGTAATAAGAGTTAGGGGATGGTGGTCCTCACCAGCTGCTGGAAAGCCGGCTGGTCCAGGTCACTCTGTAAGGCAAACTCGCTTAAGGCTTTCCAGGGTGGCTGATAGGTTTGAACCTCCACGGCATTCCCCTGGACTGTGGTGTCATGTCTAATCGGGCTGCCTGCCACCAGAGGCGTTCCCGTGAGACCTTGAAGATTCTGCGAGAGGTACAAGACAAACCCTTAACGACACATATCAACTTTCCATTAAGCAGCCTAACAGTCTAATAGATGTGCATATGGACAACTAATAATAGTTATGCACTAAATCATTACACATGACAATTCAAAAGATGATAGTAACATTAACTATACGAACGATATATTACTGTTTATTTCTTTGCATATTGTAAATCAATAGTTTCGTACCGTTTTATCGTTGTGTTGTTGTTGCTGAAGTTGTTTCATAAGGATGGATCTTTTCTTGTCCTTGCAGCGTTTGTTTTGAAACCACACTCTTATGACGCGTGGACTCAGGCCGGTCATCTCCACAAGCTGTTCCTTCATTAACGCGTCCGGCCGCGGGTTCGCGTTGTAACAAGTTCGGAGAGTGTGGAGCTGCTTCTCGTTTAATACCGTCCGGACACGCGTGGTCTTCTCCGACTGCTTGTGGACGTGGTTCCGATGGGCCGGCTGTCGAACTGGCACGGGTTCTGTGGATTGAACGCATATAAATCACTTTTCCGTTTAAGAGGCCGTTTCATTATTTAGACGCATCGCAGACGAGCACGCTCGGTTGAAGGTTCAATTGCGCGTACACGCGTCGGTCTGTAGCCAAGTGCGTGTCAGTCAAAACACCTCTTAGGCCCTTGACTTAAAACGCAATTTGTTCTCGGCTTTGCTGCATGTGCAAAATATTGAAGGATCGACAGAGAATATAAAAGTATAACAGGCAATAAGTGCCTGTAAAACCGAGTAATAAGATGGTAAACTGGTGACAAATAATCGAACGGATCGTTTCAGAGAGATTGTGCAGCGCTGTTTAAACAAGCAGCTAGATTTTAAAGCGCTTTAAAAAACAACAACCTATGAACTTAATATTTTAGTCAGACGACTTTAGTTTAATGTTACATTTTCACGCAAATCAATAATGTAGGTTATTTAAATGCCTAAGTATGATTTTCACATTTTCACACCTGCGACAACTGCTTATATAGCATGCATTCAAAATTATGTATATAATAAAAAATCAATATATACGTTTAAATAGCCTGTTTCCATTTAGGGGGAAAACAAACTAGGAAAAAGCTTTTTTCCACAGTTAACACTGCGGCAACACAACCATAATGTCAAACTATTATGCCAATTGCTATAAACGGTTTCAAATTAATTTTAGGCTTGTTAATTCAATCATGAACATCTTCAGTCTCAGCCTGTCGCCATCAGTAATTTTACACGAAAACAAATATCTTCAAATTGGCCTGCAGGCCTTAAACGCAAACTACTGAGTGAAGTCTGTTAACCAACTGATTAACTAGTCTATAACATAATGTTACCCTATTATACCAAAAAAAAACAAGACAAATCTTACACTGGGTTTATTTGTATTATTATGCCGAATTACTGTTATTTATCATTACTGATTTGTTACATTTGTGTACAAATTACAATTAAGCTGACACGTACAATTTTGTAAATAGTAGACAATTTTAGCAGTCGAATTATTAGACCATAGTAACAATTTACTGACACTGTTTTACGATTATTATTAGGATTGTTATTATTACCTGGGATGTGCAGGGGCCTGTTGGAGTGGAGGTTTCCGGGACTGATGGGGCTCCCCGCTGAAGCGCGCTCCATCAGCAGCCCGTGATCCGCGCGGCAGAGCAGCTCCTCGTCCCGCAGAGAGAACTCGTCCCCCGGCAGCAGATGTCTGCTGCACACCGAGCATCTGAAACACTCCATGTGATAGACGTTATCCCGCGCTCTCATCACCAGGTCACTGCTGCAGAAACCAATGTTGCATTTGGCGCATTTAATCCCGAAAAGCCTGCAAATGTTCAGGAAAAAAACATGCTTGTTTTATTGTTGGTTTCCAGTATTTTTAAAAATTATCCAACGCATTTCAGCTTGTTTTCAAACGGACACGTGACACGGACCAGACACCAAGGTATATAAACACTTTACCCGAATATTTCATATTCAATACATTATAAAGGTACTCACTGTACTATATAACACACGTTGTAATGCACATTGTAAAACACAATTAGAATACGAACAATACTTTCGTGGTTACTATTCGTGGAAATAGTAGAATGCATTATAACAAGTATGCAAATAGATTGTTTGCAAATAGGTCGTTTAAATGGAGTATTTACAGGTAACTACAAATAGACAAGCACTGTTACATTATAATGCCAGTTATTTGCAAGAGTTTACAATAGTTTATAAGATGTATTATTATATGCCACCATAAATGAATTACAACGCATCGTGGACATTGTAGCCTTATAGAGGATATACAGGTTTTACATAAAGAGTTACCAAATACAATAATGATTTAAAACTAATTGAGCACTGGCATTAAAAAACAAACAAATATGACAGCCAAAACCAAATATAATGATTTTGCAGGAACACAATTACAGTTTTCCCTCTTATTATTTTTGTTTAGTTCCCCTCTGCAACCAAGATTGTTAAACGCCTGTTACTTTTTACATTTTAACGTTCTGCTTTTTAAGTTTTTTTACTTTATCCACACCATCTCAGCAGAGTTTCTCTCGTATCTCTTGATCAGTTTGGGTCAAAATCTGTGCAAAAGAGGCCCCGCCGAAATTCCAAAGCTGTGAAATCACAAATACAGAGAGACTCCTACCGTACGTAATCTCTCTTGCAATAAGTCTTGCCATCTCTGACGAAGCAAGTGCACGTCTCATCCAGGTACTGACTGCATTCTGCGCACTTCAGACAGGCTGCGTGCCACTCCAGGTCCGGGGACACTCGCAGTATGTACTGATCATGGATCTGACTTCCACAGCCTACACACATGGCGATTCCAGACTTCTCTGGATATGGAAAGCATGGATTAGTGTCCACCAACTGCACCCTCATTTAATCCCCCCAAACACCGCCATCATCTAAATAAATACAAGCTTATATACATGCGAGCTCGAGTTTCACGCATCCTCGTTTGACATGCCTCTAGACCAGAAAATGTGTCCTTACTTTTCATATTGCATTTGCATTATAATGGTTCATCACATCGGGCGTGTTTGAGACTGCACCAAAACTGTCTGCAGATGAGTATTGCGTTTTCGTTTTTTAGAAAAAGTTAGATATCATTATTATTTTTGCAACAGGCCAATATTTGCGGACTCGTATTTTAGTACTCCGTTGTTCTGCGAAAGCTTTTTTGGAAAATAAAAACATTGCCTTTTCTGTCTACAAAGCGGTTTAAAATCAAACTTACAGAGCACAAGCAACATTCAAAGTTGTTTTCGAAAGAAGAAAAAACTTTGAAAAATAAAATTCCCAGTACTTACTTTTTGAATGATCCCCCATATCACCCAAGAAAGAAGGATGGGGTAGAATATCCACCATACAGGAGGGTTAAGGCAGAAGGCTACAGATGAGGAAATGGAATGGGGAAACTGCTTCGTCCCGAGCTGACTAATAACTTCTGGCCGAAGAGTCTGTGGGAAGAGCAACACAGAGACACGGGCTTTGACGTCACGGGGGCTGACGTCACATGCAAACCTGGACCACGCTCGCTCCCCAATATATCAGCAGTCCGACGCCTGGGTCCGACCACAAGCAATATTTTGCATATAGTATACTGAGTAATTGACCAAACACGCACTTTTATTTCTTTAAACGTAACTGTGATGCAATTAATTGCATGTAACAGCATGAAGCAGCAGTTATGAAAGTAGACAAAATTAAGCAAATATGCAATAGACCTTGTTTTACCAACATTTTTTTGTAAAATAAAAACATTACTGCATGCATATCACTAAGGCAGGTGTCCTGGACCAAATGTTGGACCAAATCTCAGATTTTACGTTTAAAGAACACACAACCTATATTCAAAACCCAGTATCCCAATTCGCTTTTCTTCTAAGAAAGAAAGAAATACATTTAACTTAATTGTTTTTAAGCTTCCCAAACGCAGCCTGTACATAAGAACTGGAGTCCGTATGTTCTGGAGGGCCCCCTACTGGCCATGAAAATAACATTACAAGGCTGCATACGCTAACATATTACATTTATGGTGATTTATATGCAACACAGTTTCAAACTATTTACATTCTTTACCGCTCGAAAGTTTAGGATTCCAAACAACAAATCAACTTTTTTATGAAACGAATTTAACAAACTATACACTGTAGTAATTTACAGTTTAGTATACAAAAAGAGTGACGAATAGGTCGCAAGCATTTTAGAAAGACTTTGCCAGTTGGAGCGAATGGAGTCTGCTGCAGATAAGATATGATTTCTTTATGCTTTCTTGTATGTTTGTGGGTTTGTCCGTGGTAATAACGATATTCGGGTCAACATTTTATATTATTTCATAGGACCGTATTTCACATTTTTAAGGTTACTGTTAAGCATTGTAACATTAACTAGAATTAGAAATCAGTCATGTTCTGCTTGTTTAAATGTCTTATAATACAACTGCTTTCCTCGAATAAACGCATTATATTTTTAATAGTTAATTTTCGTATTTGTTGCTTCAGATATAGTTATTATATTGTGGTTAATATCGTAATTTAATTTTGTCCAACATACAATGTTTGTTCTTAATTATGAATAAAACGCGTATTCTTCAGCTTATGCAATGTGAATTAAAGTTTATACATATTTAAGATGCTATTATAATATTTTTTTCGTTTCTTTACCTCCGATTGGTGTTTTAGAAAAACAAATCGTGTCGTACGCATCCACTTACTTTCACAAAAGTGACCGCGTGTCGAACCTCACCTTTGACATTGACCTCTAACCCACAAAGAAATATATTTAATTTACTATGGAAACAATGTTGACTTCACGAGGGAGTAAAAAGGACCATCCTGGAGATTGAAAGTACAAGTCACGTATCAGACGCATTATATATTTATATTATTTAATTTAATAAGGGTTAAAACCTTCTGTCAAACTGATAATGTTAGACATGGAACAACTGCATGAATGTTTTAATAAAACTGTCAGAATAAAATCTAACTTAAAATATAACATAAATAGAATATGTAAAATAACTAAAATAACTAGTGAATATAAATAACTATTTTTTTAATAGCTCGTGTATGAACGCTAGTAGTATGGCTAGTTGATTTTGGGCTTAAATTAAATATCCTGAATTTTAAAATCTTAAATTATCTCTAAAGATTCAAAACACATAAACCGAATAAAAAATGAACCTAAAACGAACTAAATAATATTTTCTTTTTGTCTTCTTTTCTTTTAGGAAGACAAAACCTGCGATGAGACTTTTTGAATTATACTATTTTTAAAATGATACAATTTTGTTCATATTAAATCACGTCAATGCACATCAATAAAATTCAAAGGGCTGATTTCGGAAAAAAAGGAAATATAACAAAAAGAGACCAACGGGCAACGTTAATAAATATATTCTAAGAGCACCGCAATAAAAGATCATATTTATGCCAACAAAGTTGCGGTATTAAGTTTAATGAAAGTATGTTATTGGTATAGCAGTTTTCCTGTATTATAACACTGCCTAGAATATAAAACCATAAATAAAGTCTTGAAAAATACATCCCTCGGTCCGGTGGACTCTGTTAAATTTATGGTCTAAGTCTAATGGCCAACTCTTGTCTTCTTGAACTAATCACACGTGATCGAAGAAGTTAACGGGGCTCCACCCCTTTATTAAATCTCCATCTATCTCCGCCCATTCTGCCTAAACGATGGTTAAATTAGTTGCTCTGCAGTTTACTAGCTCTTTTTGTTGCAAATATATTTTCTGATTATTTATTTGCGCTACTCACATACACTAAGCGACACCAGATCATGAAGAAACCCGAGTCAGAACGCGTTTATGACGTTACAAAATACATTTTACATGAGGGGGGCGTGTCTCGCACGAAATCTCGCGAGAACGACACTACAGTCATATGTGGTGGTGCTAAAGGAAAGGCAGTTCGGTTAGCTGCAGCGATAGTTTTGTAATCATGCTCAAAGCAATAAACAAGACGAATCTCAGACAACTGGTAAGACAAATCCGTCGTAACCAAATATTGACCAGTGTACATCTGTTATAAATGCTGCTGTCCATTCTCAATGTCATTTCTAGAGCGAATTGCAGTTGGTTAAGTAACTTAGCTAACCGGCTAACCGACAAATTGTGCAATATGTTAACATGCCGCTTTTGTTGTTGTTTTTCGTGTAAGATTGTTTAATTGCGTTATTTTCTAAAGGTGAACTTTAAAAAGTGTTGTCAGGCGTTTGACTACATTGCTAACACATTTATTCTCAAGATTATGCTGTATGCTAGTTAAGCAGCTATATAAGGATCCACAGTAGCTGTCCTTTCAGATGAAGGATTTTATTCTAAAGGGTCTTATTGACCTATAATGCGTATAAATGTGAATGTGCTATACTAACAGATCCTGTGTAGTTATATGTATCACATGGCATCACGTCTGTTATGTATGACATTTCTAATGACCTCTAAAAGTCTCGGCGCAGTTATTGGCTCCCGTGGTTTAACCACTAACATCAGCTATGTGGGTGAAAGGGTCTGCTTGCTATTTATAATCATGCCGTGTTAGTTTATATAGTTCACCAATCGTTTTCTCTTCCAGTCTGGTTTGATTCAGAGGTTTCAGAGCACTTTGGTCGTTGCCGAACACAACAATGACACACTGACCCCCATCACCCTGAACGCCATCACAGCTGCCAAAAAACTGGGCAGCGACGTGTCCTGTTTAGTGGCTGGAACCAACTGTGCAAAGGTATTATCTGTGTCTGTCCATTGATTTATCTGTAACCAGCTGAAAGGCTGAGGTTTGATTATGGGATTTTGGACAGGTTGCAGAGCAGTTGTCCAAAGTTCAAGGAGTGAAGAAAGTTTTGGTGGCCCAACATGAAGCATACAAAGGGTTACTGCCAGGTAAACCCGACTTTATTTTAGTTTAAGTTTGCACCTGGTTGTCAAACTAGCCCTGATTTAAGATTTGCTTCATTTGCATTGGATGAATCAATATGGCAAATTATTAAAAGAAGGATGTTGAGAGCTTTAAACAGAAAACATTGTGCTTTTTTTCACAGAGGAACTCACGCCACTCATCTTGGCAACTCAGAAACAGTTTAGTTTCACACACATCTGTGCTGGGGCCTCTGCTTTTGGAAAGGTAAATCCAAACTCATTAAAAGCTGCTGAAAGAGGCAACACATCACAATCTTTATTATTGATCTATCTTGTATCTTTTACGCTCCGTGATAAAAGCACTGTGGGTATTTATTTTGAGAAAGCACTAGTCTTTTCATTTGTGCTGTGGCCAGAAAGGCATCTGAAATGATACAGGTTTGTGTACAAGACAGTTTTTGTAAGATTCTAGACAAAAAAAAAATCTATTTTTTGATTTGCTTACAGACTTTTTTTGATCACATAGATTTGGTATACATGTCTGCCTTTGTTTTCGTTTCTTTAATCCCCCTTTAAAATTGACACATTTTTGTGTCTTGGTCTTGTTTTTGTAATTTGCTGACAAACTTTTTCCAGAGTGTTCAAAGTTGACATCTTTTTGCCTTTTATCTCTTAATTTTTTTTTTTTTTTTAAATCGCTGACCAGCCCTTTCAGTTCATGCACAATTGAAATACATTTTTGCCTTGCTTCTTTTTTTAAAATTGAATTAGTTTTTATTTTCCCTCCCGTTGCATCAGTGATAAGTTTATCTGATCTATCCTTAATGCAGGATTTCATAGTTACTCTCGGTCTCAAGTTATTTGATTATTTTGCAAAGACAAAAGCACAAATGGAAAATGGATTAGAAACTCTTGTACTGCTGAACCCCTATCAGGCTTCGTACTTTTGGAATTGTGGGTGAAGTCTGTCTGCAATAAGTGCATCTCTATTATACGTGTGGTTATTTGTCATTGCGCAGCCAAACTGTCAGGCAGAAGATCTAATGGTATTTAAATTGAATTGTAATACATTAAACAGTATCTTATGTAGCCTAACCCCAGACCAAAGAGATGTATTAGTCTCAATTTCCTCACTGGCTAAACCTATTTTATTTGATGGATTCTTAAGTGCTGGATTTGGTTTCATTATGTCACTATATAAAACACTAGAATTACCTCTGTGCAATATTTTTCACCTCTAGACGTACACAATTTAAAGCTCCTTTTCAGACTCGCCCCTGTTTATTCTGTCTGAGATGTATGGCCAAAGTTCTCAGATGTGGTCCTCAAAATGATGCTTTTCCAGAACAAATCAAAGTTCCAGATTAGGATGCGTATGTTTCAAGAGTCTGAACTTTTCCCAGCGCTACAGATGTCTTGAGTTGTGCATCTGTATTTGCAGAATCTACTTCCAAGAGTGGCAGCCAAGCTGGACGTTGCTCCCATTTCAGATATCATAGAGATCAAGTCTCCAGACACCTTCGTGAGAACCATTTATGCGGGTAAATATAAAAGCATTGCACCCCTACGGCACTTCTCAGTGTAACGTATGAGACACGTGCTTTGAACTGCTTTTGAATAACCTTCTCGGCCGATTGAGTTTCTGATTTAAGAGTCTGGATCGCACAGACGGTGTTTCTCGGCGACTGAGAGCGAGTCGTATAATTTCATTTTAAAATCGGAACGAAACCCTGGAGTCCTTTTGTCCCACTTTGCATGTATTATTTTTCATATGCCTCCATTTTCAAATTCGCCATTTGTCGTGCGTAAAATCTGTCGCCGTAAATACCTCCTAATTACTCCGACCACTTAATCTTTGGCAGGAGCAGAGCATTTGTATAAAAAAAATCATATTTATGGGGCTTTCTTTGTAAATCAGATATGGGCATTTCTCATGCGAACCATGAAATGAAATGAAAAGTGGTGTTTTGCCACTTGCGATCACTTACGCGATTATAAAAACGTTTAGTGGTCAGAATCCATGAAACGGATTTCCATTTAAAGAAATTAACAGTAACGGCAAAATGGCAAACGGCAAAAAATTAGATTTTTACATTTTCCCAAGAAAATGTAAGTGGTGCTTGTTCATGCAAAACTCATCGTTACCGTGCTGTTACGATGTGGCTGGTTGCCAGGGCGCTTTTATACATTTGCTACGTTCAGAATGAGTTTTAGCCTGTTGCTATGCAGTTGGTAGGATGTTGGTGGTTTTAAGGTGCTGTTGGTGGCTGATAGGTAGTTAGTTACTGGCCCTCTCTCACGTCACAATTTGGTGCCCAGACCCCGTTTGAATCCCTCAATTAATTGTAAGCTTTGTGGTTTTATTTCCCCCCCCCCCATTTTGTCACGCATTCAGTGTTGCTTTTGGACTGAGTTCTGTGCACTATCAAACACATCTTTTTCGTTCACAGGAAATGCCCTCAGCACAGTTAAGTGCAATGAAAGCATCAAGGTCTTCACTGTAAGGGGGACGTCTTTCGAACCCGCCGCCGTGGAGGGGGGCAGCGCATCCTCAGAGCAAGGTACTGTTTTAAGGTCACTAACTTTGATGCCACACTCACAGGTTTATAGCAGTTAGTGTTGTAGTAACCTGCGGTGAGGTTTTGAGGGGCTAGTTTGTTTAAAAGGATTGTACAGGGTATTCCGGAACAACTTGGCTTGTTTGTTTGATGCTCATGATGCTCTTGGCTTTGCAGTGTCTCCGGCAGCACCTGCTGGAATCTCCGAGTGGCTGGAACAAACTCTTACCAAGAGTGACCGACCAGAACTCACCAGCGCTAAAGTGGTCGTGTCTGGAGGTAAGAACCTTTCACAGAGACCTACATAGAAGTGGCCCTATTACTCATTAATGCATGATAGAAATTGAATTGGTCTAGTCTTGAATGCTGATTGGTCAATACAGATGTCCAGTCATGCCAAAATAATATAGTAACTGCTGTAATGCATAACACATTTTTTTATCATACCGTTGATGCACTGTATTATATATTATATACTGTAAACACAATATAAAATGTTGTGTTTGGCTTTTTGCGAATCAACATAAAAAAAAATCATTAATCAGTTAATTACACTAAGCACAAAATACCTTCCACAGGGACTACAACATCCTTTCATGTTTTCTGGTTTGTTTGAACATGGTACATGTTGTCGGGTATTCCCTGGAAATTTCTAGACAGTTTTTTTGTTGCTTAGAAAAATCAATAGTAAACTGAGACAGTATTGATTTTCCTGAAGTCATAACCTTGTCAGTAATTTCATATTTTAAACCCATCTGCCGTCTCTCCGTCACGACAGGGAGGGGCCTGAAGAGCGGCGACAACTTTAAGCTGCTGTACGACCTCGCTGACAAAATGAACGCAGCCGGTACGGTGTGACATCACTGAGGTTTTGGCACCTGTTCACACGTTGATTCTGATCTAGAATCTCCGCCATGCCGCTGTCAGTTTGCTGTTTCTATATTATTGCATTGACTAAAAGTAACAAACGCAATGTTTCACGCAGTTGGAGCCTCCAGAGCGGCTGTCGACGCCGGTTACGTCCCCAACGACATGCAGGTCGGCCAGACAGGAAAGATTGTGGCTCCTGTAAGTATTAATGCTGGAAAATACACATCAGCCCATAACATTCACTAACTGCCTCTAGAGAGGCAAATTCTCCCAATATTCAGTTGATAAACCCACCAGCTTTTTAGACGCTTTTGATCAAATCTTGATTTTGAACACAACAGCGTCTAGTTTTATTTTTTTTCCAGTTTGAATCCAGAAAAACGGATCCTTGTTGCCCTTTAAAAGAGGTTAATTTTCCATTATCCGGTTTGAGCGAGACCTCCCAACTGTCATTATCTACACATTAGCGGAGCTTTGAGGCGTTGTAATGTAGTTAATGGCACATTCCAGCTTCTAAATGATTTACCAGGAGCCATTAGTGGAGCTGTGTGCCGTGCAGGTCCGCCCCGAGCTCAGACGGCACTTCAGTCCCAAACCCAATTCTCCAAATGTTATGACAACCCCGTCAAACGCAGCCAGACCATTGTGCATTAGTATTCACCCTGAACAAGTCCCGACTGGATTCTGAGTCCAATACAATGAACTCAAGTGGAGATAGATGAGCGATGTCCATCCAGTTTGAATGTTGTGGTTAATCGTATTGTTTTTGGCTCTCCGGTGATGTTTTGATAA
>JAZGTK010015784.1:0-13050 GCA_036877625.1 Ambastaia sidthimunki
CTTAGAATCTTTAATTAAAAATGGCAGCCCATGCAGACCATTTTGTTTTAGGTTTTTAACAAATTAAACATATTTGTTCTTCCTTATTACAGGTCCACATAATGATGACCACATAACATGTAGTCATTTTTTGTAAACAGTCATGCTTATTAAAATTACACCAAGTCTCACATCTGAGGATTTTGTGTGTTAATTACAATTATAATTACAATAAATGATAATATGCCTATTGTGGTTGTTAATTGTAGATGTTCATTTAGTGTGATCAATTAAAATAAAAGCTGTACTGAGCTGTTGTTACATGTATGTCCTTTGTCTTAGTGTTTTTTCACTGTGACCAAGGGTGCTTCCCAGTTTTTATGTGTCCTCGCTTCCTTTCCTTGTGTCTAAGCTCCACCTTGTTAGGATGCTTAAGAAGGATGCAAGGACGGTAGGCAGACAAAAAAAATTATAATTTCCCTATTTGTTTATTGACACAGTTGTGTTCAGTGATTTCAATATTTGCTATAAATAGACTGTCTTTAACATATGGTGCCTCATATAGAAGCAAACTCCAAATGTAAAACTTCTTGATGTATGGCATCAAAAGCACGAAAATTCTTTGGTGTAAGTTTATTGATTGTCCAACTAACACTATCATTTTGATAACTTTTATAGAAGAGAGGTCTGTTTGTATATTAAATATTTCTATTATTAATAAAACTTTAATTTTTATCAAATTTTAATCACATCTAGGCAAAAAATATATACCATCACATTACATGTTTTGGGAATGTATACCACATGCTAGGCTTGTATAAGCTTACTGGTTTATCTGGCAAAATGTGAAATGTTCATTTTTAAGTAAAGCATCTGCTAACTTAAATGTAAACGTGCTGTACTTTAGAAAAAAATATGTATAAAAACATAATTTTTGTATTTAAGAATTTCATTAAACTTAAATGTATTGTTTAAGGTTTTATTTTTGTTTTACGTGTTTTTATGTTCTCTAGTCCCCCTAAAAAGTTAAATAACATTTTGTCTAGTTTCTTGCATACATTAGTGCCCGGTTTGACAGACAATATATTGTTGCCATTGTTTTGTTTCAAGTTGATCGATCATCAGGGTCCAAATACACCACTGACATAAAAAAATACTGTTGGACATCGCTGGTAATAATTTTAAAACCACAAACTGAAGCACATACGTCACGTTGACCAATACATGGCGCTGTTACCTAAGGCTTCGTTCATTAAAGGGTTAAAAACGCAAGAAATTCGTCATTTCCGTGTGTTACATCAAAAAACATCCTGCTGTTCGGTTAAAAAAAGCGACTTGGTAAGTTTATAAAATAAAATAACTAAAAGGGCTATATGCTATTTAAGTGCCTTTATAATAGATATAAATGTAATTGTTAATTTACCAAATAAACTAATGACAACGTCATTGTCGCGGTAAACAATACGGAAGTTGACGTTTTAAAAGCATCAGCCTTCATTCTCCAAAATGTATATATACCTTTTGTTTGTGTTTTCTGTTTCTAGTGCCTAAATATTTTTATTTTTTAAAAACAAACATGTGAAGAAACAAAATGTGTGTTGGACTTCTGGATCATTGGTCTGATGTTTGAGATTTTCAGCCTTGAAAAGTTTTAATCTTTTATTATTGCTTTAGCATAATGTAATAAAACAGGTTTGTTTGAATTGTGTTAAAATGTAGAACAGAACACACAGTGTATAATAACTTATGGGAGGTCCTCTAGGTCCTAGTAAGACATAGTTTTTGAATCTGTATGTGTTTTACATTAATTTATTCATTTGATTCTCTCAGTTGTCATCTGCAATGATGGAAGGTTCTTCAAAAAGTGATGGCACACCACAAACCTCTGTTGCTGCACAGGTTCCATTCATCAACCTCTGCACAGTTCTGGAGAAGATTCAGAAGACCAAACTCAGACCAGATAAAAACATAATCCTAAAGGACTTTATAGATTCTTGGAGGAAATTCCATGCAGCACTTCACAAGAATAATCCAAACACCACAGACTCATTTTATCCTGCCATGCGTCTCATCGTGCCTTCATTTGAGCGAGAGCGAATGGCTTATGGTATAAAAGAGAACATGCTTGCCAAACTTTACATTGAGGTTTTAGGTTTACCTAAAAATGGACCTGAAGCAAATAAACTTTTAAATTACAGAGCCCCAACTACATCTCAAGGGGAAGGTGACTTTGCCCTCACAGCCTACTTTGTCCTCAAAAATAGGTGCACGGGTAAGGGTAATTTAAGCATCAAAGAAGTCAATGACTTTTTAGACTCAGTAGCTTTAAACAATGCCAGCAAACAGAAGGATCAAGTGAAGAAAAGCCTTTTACAGGTGATAACACAGAGCTCAGCTTTGGAACAAAAATGGCTCATTCGAATGATCCTTAAGGATATGAAGCTTGGCATTAGCAAAGAGACAATACTAAAGGTTTTCCATTTAGATGCACCAGAATTCTACAATGTCACCACAGATCTGGATAAGGTGTGCAAACAACTTCACGATCCGTCTGTATCCCTAAGTGAGGTGTCCATTAATCTGTTCTCTGCTTTTAAACCAATGCTGGCAGCTGTTGCCAATGTTGGACAAATAGAGAAGCAAATGGGCAACCAGCCCTTCTATATTGAGACAAAGCTTGATGGTGAACGCATTCAGTTGCACAAAGATGGAGATGTATACAAATACTATACAAGGAACTCTTTTGAGTACACTCAGCAGTTTGGGGCATCTCCACTGGAGGGCTCCCTCACACCATACATACACAACATCTTCAAACCTCATGTGGTCAGCTGCATACTGGATGGAGAGATGATGGCCTACAACCCCACAGCTGAGAGCTTCATGCAGAAAGGCAGTAAGTTTGATATTAAAAGGCTGGTGGATGACTCTGACCTGCAAACTTGTTTTTGTGTTTTTGATGTCCTTTTGGTAAATAACCAGAAACTTGGAAATGAACCTCTCAAGAAGCGTTATGAGATGCTTCACACCATCTTCACACCCGTTAAAGGACGCGCCCAGCTGGTTTCTAAATATGAAGCTAAAACCATGCAAGAAGTGGTTAATGCTCTCAATGAAGCTATTGACAATCGGGAGGAGGGGATCATGATTAAGGATCCCATGTCCACCTACAAACCAGATAAACGTGGTAAAGAATGGCTGAAAATCAAGCCTGAATATGTAGATGGTCTGATGGATGAACTCGATCTGCTGATAGTGGGAGGCTACTGGGGTAAAGGCAGGAGAAGTGGTATGCTGTCTCATTTCCTCTGTGCAGTAGCAGAAGAGCCAAGTCCAGGAGAGAAGCCCACGGTGTTCCACACTATCTGTCGCATTGGATCAGGATACACTTTGAAGGAACTTTATGATCTCGGGCTGAAGTTGGCCAAACATTGGAAAGTGTACAACAAAAAAAATGCTCCTGCAGCCATCCTGTGTGGAACGGAGAAGCCTGAGGTTTACATAGAACCGCGAAACTCTGTAATCATACAAGTCAAAGCGGCAGAGATTGTTTCCAGTGATATGTATAAGACGAACTGCACGTTACGCTTTCCCAGAATAGAAAAAATCAGAGAAGACAAAGAATGGCATCAGTGCATGACCTTGACTGAACTGAGTCAGTACCGTTCCAAAGCTTCCGGAAAGCTGGCATCCAGACATCTTCACATCCAGGACGAGCAGCCTGAGAAAAAGAAGCGCAAACTCATGGCCAAGCCCAAGAGGACCATTGGAGTCATCGGCCATTTCAGATCTCAGGATCTGTCAGCAGTCACTAAAGAGACAGATATGTTTGAAGGTGTAGAGTTTTGTGTGATTAATGGAAATGATGAACATTCCAAGGTGGAGATTGAGAAGGGCGTGGCCCGCTGTGGGGGAATTGTTGTGCAGAACCCTGGAAAGGACACGTACTGTGTGATTGCTGCTGTGCAGAATATGAGAGTGAAAAACCTCATTTCATCCAACCAACATGATGTGGTGTGGGCCTCCTGGCTTGTAGAGTGTCTTGAAAATAAGAAGGTTATACCATGGCAACCACGTCACATGATACACATGTCACCTTCCACAAAAGAACACTTTGCCAAAGAATATGATAAGTATGGAGACAGCTATTATGTTGACACAGATGAAAAGCAGATCAGGGATGTCTTTGGAAGGATTGGACCCATGGAAGCTGAGGTTTCGTCTGTGGCACAGGTAGAAGCCAAGTATGCCTGGGATGACTTGCTCACTAGCATTTTTAGGCCTTACAGTGCATACTTTGACCATTGTGCTGACTTAGGAGATCCAGTATCCCTTATACAGGGAATATGTTTGGGCACACGGGCCTTAGAATTTCGATTCCATGGTGGTACAGTTGTGGAGAAACTGAAGGAAGGAATCTCACATGTCATAGTAGAAGGCAAGGAAAGGATTTTGGATCTAAAGACACTGAGACGTCTTTATTCTAAGAAGTTCAAAATTGTTCGAGAATCTTGGGTGACTGATTCCATCAAAGCAGGCCATGTAGTGAATGATATTGACTACCTCCTATAACAATGAAAGCTACTTTACAAAATGTTTAAACACTGAAAGATTTTAAAACTAGCATACTTTTGGTTATCTATTTTTGTTGTATTAAAAGTAACAGTTTTTAAAGGTTAATAAAGAGACAATGATCAGAATTTTAATTATGAGAAGAGCTTTGCGTTAGATTCTGCTGTTGAAAATTGCTTGCTTCGTGCTGTGTTCTAAACAAATATGGCCATTCAAAATCAAAAATATACTATAATAAAAGAGTTTTTACACAAAAGCATTGTCGACATTGTGCCTAGGTACTGTAAAGATCCATAATATACTTGATAATCAGAGTGAGCACCTTTTTCCCTATTGTTGAATTTTGATTTTGGCCATAGTTGATCTGATATAAAAGATCTGCTTTAAGACTGCTCATTGTATGATAAATATTTTGCATATTTTGTTGTACTAAAACCTTTCCTGTAAAGCTGCAGTTATTCTTATTTGGAAAAACACTAATATAAATTGTATTGTGAAGGTGTCAGGGACAAATTAGTCCATCTGGAAGAAAACATATGAGTGTTTGGTCTGTAGGTTACAGAGCTGTTAATGATTAAATGGGTTTCAGGAAAATGCTGTAAGGGATATTGTTTACTGTTCTGAATTTATTCTGATATATTCTAAAAAATAAACCTTAGTAAAAAAGTAGAAAATATAGTACATATAGTGTAATCAATGAATAAATGTATTAAAAGCTGCAATCTGTATTTTTTGCATAATATTCTGTTTACAGACAGACAGCACAAATTATAAATCATTCTTATAAACTTACCAGTGTGATTCAGGCTAATATTAGGAGATCATGCTAAACATTTGAACTTGCTCAACAACTCATTTTTTTTGTTAATTTTTTTAACCAAATAAGTTAAAAAAGGATAAAAAAACATCACCCTTGCAACATGGCTGAAGGATGAGATAGTGGTTTGCCTGGATTACAAAGTTAACTATTCATTATTTTAAAACATACTTTAAAGGGAAGCCATGACTGAAACTTTATATCAGATCATTATCTATTAAAACTAGTCAGAAACCTGCTGCTTTTTTACACAATAATAATGCCACATTGCATTATGCCCATGGCACAAAAAACAAGACATTCCAGCAAGGTCTGAGTCAGGGCTGATCAGTCATATTAAAGACATGGTAATGCCATTTTTATTTATTAGGGCACAAAGTCATCTGCAGAAATCAACATTATCATAGCAGTGATCTTTGGGTTTATCAGTTTGGTTGAAGGCCTTTTTTCAGCATTTTACTGGGCCTAACTGACAGTTATTACAGGCTCAAAACTGATACTGATCTGTGTTTCAACAGATCAAGTATTTGCTGTACATTAATATTCTCAGGTGATATACACTGCTTTCTAAAATAGTTTCTCAGAAATTGTATTTATTTTTTACATAACAAATAAGACTTAGAGACCAGGAAAATGTATTGTTGCAGAAATTTAAATAACAGATTTATATACATATGACTGGTATTTTTCACAGGTAACTTCATATGCCATAGACTGAGCACTTGTCATTATGTCACAGATATCAGCCCTCTACTATGATGTTTGTGGTTTGGTGCTGATAGAATGAGGAGGTTGAATAACGTCATGAGAGGCTGTACATTGACAGTGACAGTTTTACCATAGAAAGAAGTGTTTTTAGTTACAACACACAGTTACACAGTTAGCTTTTAGTTTTAATTACACAGCACAGTGTCTAAAACCTCTTTAAACCAGATGTCATTTAATGAAATAGCATCAACAACATCACACACCAATATTCAACCAATATTTTTAAATAATTATCTAATTAATTCTTTGACAAGGTAATAAATCTAATCATTCTAACTGGAAAGACCAAGTGCATCTGATTTTAAACATTTTTTGTAGAATGTAGAATACAGAATACTAAGAAATTATTATATACTTAATATACTTATATTATACTTAAAATTTAAATTTTAATAACTATTTTTATGTGACATTGAAGAGCTTAAATCATCACATTTTCCAAATCAGAATTAAGTTTCAGAGGTGTATTGAATTGAACTGACATTGAGCATTGCATCAGTGTTCTTTTATTAGATGTTTTATTTGTGCAGTTAATGTATTCATGCATGATAGTTTTACATTTTAACAATAAATTCTTTAAGCAAGCATTAAAATGAAGCAAATCAAACGACGCCGAGATCTTTCAGCAGATCAGAACTGTTTGAGAACATTTTATCCTTTAACTCAGAACCTCAGTCAGCCTGACAAAGCATACAAACTTTAGCAAAGCCTTTAACTCTATATCTTTCTATTTGAACCTATATTGTGGCATGAGACTTCTGCCAGGAATATGTTGCAATGAAAGCAGCAGCTGATTGGTTACTTTTGGCTGGCTCTGGCAGATTAAGTGCCCCGTCCGGGATGAGGAACAGTTTTCATTCCCTCTGGGTCAATAAGGAGAACTTCTCCATGCTTGCTTTTGTCTTTCACAACAGTAAGGAAGGCCTTGGCTACATTATCCACCCTGTAAAAAAAATTCTATGCCAATGATTTTTTTATACAAACATCATAAGAAATAATCAACAATTGTAAATACAGAATTGTGAACACTTTTTATTTGCATTGCTAGTAATGCCAAGAGGATACAGTTTATTTACTTACTCAAGAATTCCATGGTTTTCCAATGTCTTCTTAGTCACGTCCTTAAAGTGTAAAAAATACTCAGTCTGCTCCTTTGAATTTAGGAGTGACATCAAGTTTGTGTTCACAAACCATGGACACAGAACAGTGATCCTCACCCCAGCCTTGGCTAATTTGACAACATCCTGTGGGCACATGCAAATAAAAAAACAGTATCTGCTTTATATTTTAAGAAATGCAAGTGGTTATGGTAATGTTTCAGTTATTACAAAACAGTGTCACCAGTGCAAGAAAAAGTAAAAAAGTATAATGCATTATAATTTTTTCTTTGCTTAAACGAAAAGCAAAATACATACTGCCATAGCATGACTGAAGCCCACAACTGCATGTTGTGTTGCTGTGTAGATGGGTGCTGTTATCATAGGCCCTAGACCTGCCAATATACAAAAGTTTAGTTAATACAGGATTTAAACGTTATGGACCTTATGGGCTACTCTATCATTTTGATTAACTCATTTTTTTCCTAAACCATCTCATTTAGGCTGTAGTCCATTTTTTAGTTTCTTTCATGATATTTCACCAAATAATTTAAAAATCATTTGAGGCGTGTATGAAGCACAGCAGTTCCAAACCTGCCACAGATGAAATGTTGATAATGAGCCCATTACCACCATTTTGCTTTTCCATTTGTTTCAGAACCATATAGGTGCCTCTGACTACCCCAACCTGTAATGATCAAATGAACATCAAAACCAAATAAAAATGTGGGATGGATGAATGAATGAATGAATGAATGGAGGAAGGGAGGAATGAATCCTCCCAGGTTTACTGCAATAGCTTTCTCCCAGTTATTTTCATTGATGAGCCCTGCATTGTTGCACATAATGTCTATGTGGCCAAATCTTTTCACAGCTTTCTGAAAATATTTCAGAAAGAGAATATTTCACAGTCTCTTTTACTTTCGATTATTTTATTATTGTAAGTTAAAATATAACACCAGATTATTTAATCATTTCCAGGAAATAAACAATATTCAATCAAGTTTTAAAGTTAAACATATTTTTTAAGACCTGCAAATTACTTCTCTGATGAAACATCTGCAGTGTAAAATTCAGTCCTGTCTGGTCCATATTCATCTTCCAGTTTAGCCTTCAATTCATTTCCCAGTGATTCATTCACCTTAATGATAACCACCTATTAAAAGTAAAAAAAAAAACAGGTTTTTAGAAAAATGTTGCTGTCGTTAATTTAGCTCCTCCTAAACTATAAGCTAACATTTATTTAGCTTCGGAACTAGCAGGTGTTTTACCAAAAACTTGTGGTAACCGCTTATTGTCTGGTAGACTTTGGGTTATTTGATACTTGATTTTGTGTCCATCCTACTAAACAGATTTTATTACTAAAAAAGATTTTTTTTTTTTCATTTTAAAATTTACCTTAGCACCATTTTTCAGGAGTATTTCAGCAAAGTTTCTGCCCAAACCCTGAGCTGCTCCAGTCACTACAGCCACTTTATCTGTTAAATCCATCATCAGACAAACACCTGCAAACAAAACACATCAGTGTCAAACAACATCTGCACTAAGCAGACAAACAATGAGACAAAACTACAAAAGATACAAATGCTTCCAACTAAAAACTCCATAAAACCCCTATAAAATAAATTCCCAAAACACATACTAATATAACAGTATCTGCACACCCAAATACCCAAAGATGTTCAACTCAAGTACAGATGAATAATGCATTTTAACCTATCCTTTTTGAGGAGTGAACACACACACACCCGGAGCAATGGGCAGCTATCCCTGCAGTGCCAGGGGAGCAATCGGGGTTAGGTGCCTTGCTCAAGGGCACTTCAGTTGCTACCTGCCGGCGCTGGAATCGAACCAGCAACCTATTGATTACAAACCCGACTCTGCCCCACTAATAACAACAATAAGCATTGTTTTACATACAGATCTGCAAATTCAGAACATTTACATCCAGCCTCTTACACTTATTCCATTGCTTTATGCACTGTGAATTTGTTCTTGGTGATCTTTGGGAGACATTTACCTGTGGGATAAATGCTGCTCTGATTAGTTTTCATTGAGTGCTCAATTCTGGAGATAGCTATAACATTATTGAAGTTACTTTAAAGGTTTGGGTTTCAAGATGCCCTGTATGCACTACTGCTGCATGCAGTGTTTGTGTTTACAAGTCACCAGTTGTAAGGATTTCCATTATGACAATAACAGAATAAACTTATTTATATGATCTTAATACAACTATGAAACTATACAACTAAGAGAGAGCAAGCTCAGAAAAGTGTGGTTAAGTTCGAGTTACTAGAAAGATATAAGCAAATACAAATACCATTATTAGAGAGTTTTGTTGTGGGCTTATTCAATCTGTATATGTATATGCATTTGACAATTATATGTATTATACGTTTATGCTTCGGACATATGTTGAAGGTAAATTGACGAAGTTTTAAAAGTCATTCAGTATTTCTAAACATTTCCAGATAACAAGTTAAATAATAATTCGATTATTAAAAACGTTTCATTTATATAAAATGATATTTTAATGAAGAATCTATTTTGTAAGTGAGTAGTTTTTTGTCATCCTAAAGAGCCAATTGTCTGACCAATTACCTATTGCGCTCTGGTGATGTCTGTATGACGTACATATGAAAAATGGCGGCTACTAATAGCAATGAGTTTGGTGACTTAGTTCAAATAAAAAAACAACTTATTTCTATCATAGCGCAGTGCAAGGAAAGAGGACTCGTCCACAGCGTGAAATGGTAAACAAAGATTCTATTTATATGTGTTAGAACACAGTCAGTAATTGCAAAAGTGTATTATTGTGTGACAGTCAGTTAGCATGACAGCTAACATAATGAAATAAACAGTAAATTTATCGTTTCTATTAGCTGTTAAAGTATAGTCTTAAATTCTGTTTATATAATCAGACACACAGATGCGTTTATTTTTGTAGTCATACAATAAAATAGGAAATTTTATGGATACAGTTTTTATATAGTGTTTAAGTAACGTTCTATCTGTAAAAATCAGTATCATAGTAACACCATTAGGTCAGCGCCTAATATAACGCCTAAAACACTAAAGTAGAAAGTAGACATTTCACTTTTAGGCTTTGACAGTGTGTCATTTATATACTTTTGCATGTATATATTTTACTTTAAAATCACATTCAGTTTACAAATTATCTGTGGATGTATTTTTTTTTATCACTCGGTAGTTTATAATAAGTGAAATGTAATTCTTATTTGGACATCTTGTGTTACAGGGCATCTGAGCTGGCCTTTTCTCTAGATCCTCTTCCACTGAATGAGATCCCTCCACAACCTCAGCTAACTGATGTCAGTCTAAACTCTTTGTGTGGCTTTATGTTTTCATATCAGTGCTTGATGTTCAGTGATGTTATGTTATTCTAATTCTATTTTATTGTTACTGCCACACTCCAGTATTCTCTGACCAGTCATTAAGCCATAGTGCATGTGTTAACTAAATGATCTTATTCTTTCTTTAAGGAGGATGCCCAAGATTTGGATGCTCTTTGTCTGGCCAAATCATATTTTGATCTGAAGGAATATGATCGCGCTGCATATTTTCTGCGTGGCTGTCGGAGTCAGAAAGCATATTTTCTATACATGTATTCACGCTACCTGGTGAGAGAAATTTTATTTTAAGAGCTATTTGAGAGCTTTTTCTCTCTATCGTTTTAAAAAGGACTGTCAAAAACATATTTCCTGGGTTTGTCTTTTTAGTCAGGGGAAAAGAAGAAAGATGATGAAACAGTTGACAGCCTTGGTAAGAGAAAGCCTACAAAATGTTGGAAATCATGTTTTAAAATGCTGCACAGCTGGTCTCTGAAGCTGCTGGGATACGCTGGTATCTGGTTGCAGGTCCTTTGGAAAAGGGTCAGGTCCGAAACGAAGCCCTACGAGAACTGCGTGTGGAGTTGAGCAAAAAGCACAGTGCAGGCGAGCTGGATGGATTTGCACTCTATCTGTATGTTTCATTTAAAGCAGTGGTATCTACATGCTACTTCATGGTCCAGAATGGGGAAAAACAACTATATTAATGTGTAATTAGGGTAGTAAAATAATTGGGTTTATCTGCTTTTAAAAGCGTGGAGAAACTGCTGGAGAGCACACAATTATCAACATTAAACATTTAGAATATTGATATTTTTTTTTTAATTCAAGTTTTATTATAGGAACAGTTTTGCTACCTTTTGTCAGATAAACCATTTGGTGCTGTCTTAGGTCACCACTTAAAAATCTGGGTCCAAAATCAGTGCAGAACAATATAATGGTATACTTATGCTAGGACTCTAAAACGGTTGTTTTAATATGCCTTCCTTATTTCAGTTATGGGGTAGTTCTTCGGAAACTAGATTTGCTGAAGGAGGCAGTGGAGATCTTCGTAGCTGCGACACACGCTCTGCCTCTGCACTGGGGATCATGGCTGGAGCTGTGCAATCTCATTACCAACATTGAAATGGTACCAACATTTATCAATCCCATCATGCATTGCCATATAACACCATTTACAGTTTGCACGCTAATATAGAAACATTTTTATTTTATGTGTCTTTATCAGCTGAAGTCCTTGACACTGCCAGAGTGCTGGGTACGGGATTTCTTCATGGCACACATGTACACAGAACTCCAGATGATCAAAGAGGCACTGCAGAAGTATCAGAGTCTTATGGAAGCAGGGTTTGCCAAGAGCACATACATCATCTCCCAGATCGCTGTAGCCTACCACAACATACGAGGTGCGTTGCATCTGCAGAGACACTGTAGAAAACATAACGCATGTGTAACTTTGCTGTTCTGCTGTTTGACTGATTGGTAAGGAATGAATAAGGAATGAATAAGGAATAAAAGATTATGTGGCTTCATAAGCTGCTTTGTCATAATATTCTGCCCATAATATTTATACATGTTAATAATATTTCCCCAGATATTGATCAAGCCTTATATTTGTTTAATGAACTGCGGGAACAGGATCCATTTCGTATCGAGAACATGGACACCTTCTCCAACCTCCTCTATGTTAGGGTGAGATCACATGACTGAATTTAGGTCTAAATGCTTAAAATTAGTGTTACAGACAAAATAAATTGTGCCGGTTATAATATTTTAATAAACCTTTATTAAAATATTTAGTGTAATAACCTGATGTGTTTTCGTTCAGAGCATGAAGCCAGAGCTCAGCTACCTGGCACATAATTTGGTGGAGATAGACAAATACAGAGTAGAGACATGCTGTGTCATAGGTGAGAATCTTTACCACACACCTCTGTATTCATCTTCAGTTAAACGATTAAAAGAATTTATCTTAAAGCTGCATTCTGTAACTTTTTTGGTTAAAAATGAGCACAAAATGTACATACTTACATAGTACAACTTATAAACTTACTATAAATGTACAACTTGTAAGTTTATAATAATAATTTATCATTTGAGCTGTCTGGTTAATGTCAGTTTGACTTAATTTGGGTGTTGGATGATATATGGCTTGTTCTTGTTCTTGCAGCAGTTGCTTACTTGTCATCCCTGTCAAGAAATTAACTCCACAAACTGTTTTTTGTTGTCAAACAGTAGTGCTGATAGAAAGGCAGAAGTTCTGGATTACAGTTTTAAAAAATGTTGTCTAGTTTTGTTAACAGTAAAACTACTAAACCAGTCAATGTCAAATCACTTATGTTTGGTTTTGTTGTGGCCGTCCATACACAGGTAACTACTACAGCCTGCGTTCTCAGCATGAGAAGGCTGCCCTGTATTTTCAGCGTGCACTGAAGCTGAATCCACGCTGTCTGGGGGCCTGGACCCT